>MDKI01236596.1:0-27630 GCA_005239505.1 Nicotiana paniculata
TGCGTGAGAAGACAGTTTATATGTACAGTTCAACAATATCAAAGCCGTAAAAAGCGAACAAGTCGCACATTAGGCAGAAATAGATCACAATATATACAAAATTAATGAAGCCAAATAAAAAGTCAACATATACAAGCTCGAATTATGGTTGTCCCCAGCGAAGTCGCCAGAGCTGTCACATCCCTTTTTACCCCCCCCCCCCCCCAAAAAAAAATATGTGTGTTATTGGATTGTTGTGGGTTAAAGAGTTTTTCCAATTAAAGTGACAATTTTGAAATAGGGATTATTTTATTGCTCAGAGTCGCCACTTGAAATTGATTTTTGGGTGTTCCAAGTCACCTTTTATTTGAATCCCTAATAAAAGGAAGATTTGACTCTCTTTTTATTGGTCTGCGAAAACAAAGTTCGGGTAAGAAATTCTGTTGACCGGGGAGAAGGTATAAGGCATTTCCCGAGTCCCGTGGTTCTAGCACGGTCGCTTTATTGACTTAAACTTGGCTTAAATTAATTCTGAATAAATTGTGCTTTATTAGTTTCTGTGTTCTACTTGTCCGCTTTTACTTCTTGATTATTAGATTTATCAAGGACAATAATTTTGGATAAATTACGTTGTCATAAACACGCTACGCAAGTGAATGCGTGATCGAGACGAAATTTATTAATTTTATCATAACAGTGTTACACAAGCGAATCCGCAATTATGACGAAGATTATTAGTATATTATTACTTTTTTTTAAAAAAAAATTTACTACCCTTGAAGAAATTAATTTTTTGAAATTTATTAAAAGTTACTATCGCGCTACGCAAGCGAATCCGCGATCATGAGAACAATTAAATTAGAAATTAACTAAAACTATTGGATAAGGTAGGAGATTTTTCGATTAATTTATTGAATGTTAAACATCACACTATGCAAGCGATTCCGTAAAATTAAAGCGTGCCTACTATTTGCCTAGCGTTTAAAATAATAAAAAAAGTGCTTAAACTTTCTCTTTTTTTTTAGTTACTTATTCGACCAAAGAAAGGAACAAATATGACATTATTAAAATTATTTTTTAACTAATGCAAGACATTAAACCCGGGTAAGCTTATGCTAAACTTTCATAGTTTTGTGCCACTTATTTTACTTAACAAAAAAATAAACTATTGATTTTTAAGAAAAAGCCCACTTACTTTTTGGGCCTATAGATTTTTAGCTTATTTGGCCCATGTTGCTTAAAATGCTCAATGACCAACACAAACAAATGACAAGTATTCTTCTAATCCCAAATTGCTCATCACGTTGGTGTCCAAACTAAAATCGTTTTTTCATAAAAGAAAATCACATGCTAATTATTATCTTAGCTCTTTCATCTCCTTAATCAACTTATTTCTTAAGGACTAATATAATATTTTCACTCACTTACACTAACATGGCAATAATCAGACTACAAACTCATTAGTAACATAAATACCTTAAGCATTTGAATCCATTTTCATAATTACAATCGCCACTAAACAAACGGTAATACTTTAATGCTAAAGAAACTAACCATTATAACATTATATTGGCTATGATTTAAAGCATCAAAACATTTGAAGCTAGAAGTCTTTCCTAGATAATTATATATGAACTTTGAAAGTAACTCACATAAAAGATCCTAAACTAAACAAACATAGTTAAAAATGAGGTCTTTAATCTTTTCCTTAAACAAAGTAAACTTAACAAAACGTTATTTGAGTTGTATATGTAAAGAAAAATGGAAGATCAACCAAATATTACAAATGTACATACTGAAATATGACTGTGGATAACATGCTGAACATTCATACATCAAACATATCCATAGAGCTGAAAAAGAGACATATCCTCATCCGTTGAATATAAACATCTGCATTGCAAAGTTTAAGAAAATACCTAGTTTGCAAAAAAATAAATACAAGCAGTGAAGAAATGAAGGTCAGCAGAGAAAAAAAAATAGCAGCAAATACAGCAGAAAACAACAGCAGTTTCGTGTTTAAAAAGCCCGAAAACCTTGGAGAAGAAACCTAGGACCAACTCTAAAGAAGACTTGTACTTTTATAAGGGTTTGCGCTCTAAAATTTACTCACAAAGCTCACCATTTCAGCTTGCTAAAAGGTGCTTTAGTTGCTGATTTTTTCTCTCTAAGATGTGTTCTTTTTTTTTAGAGTCCAAGATGTGTGTAAGTGTTATGGAGTATGTGAAGCTGTGTGTTCAAGCCACTCTAAATATGTCTCCTCTCAAGTGTGAAAGAATGAACTCTTTAAGTAGGAAAAATAAGTCCTTTTGGACAGATTTTGGTTCACCAAAAATCCGTCCAAAAGGACTAACTTTTGTGTGCCAAAACAGTCTATTTTTTAGCAAATTCTGACACAAAACATAGCAGTTGCATTTCCAGCATGTTTGAACAGTAAAGTACCCAACAGTTATGTACTTTAAACTCAACTATTCACCTTTTATCTATACATGACTGAAATTCAACTTATACACTCAAATCTCAACCAAATATGAACTAGCAAAGTAGAAACAAGACTCAAAATGTAATCGAACTAAGTATTCAGACAAACTAGATTAGAATGAGTTCGATTGGTGCAAACTAACATGGAACAACAAACTAAATTTTACAAGCCAATGCTCGAAACGAAAACTAAATGAACATCGTTAAACTATCACGATTAATAACAACTATATAAACAAAACTAATCTTTTTGGTTTTTCATGAAATCAACATAAAGGCTTAACTATCGAGTGGCTAGGTCGAAGAACAAAAAATCAGAACTTAATAGACAATAACAAACTACTCGACCGGATAGGTCGAAGAACTGAAATTCACATTTAACAAATTCATACAAAATAGTCGACCGACTAGGTCGAAGAACCAAAAATACTTAAGGACTAATACTCAATTGAACATACATAATAGCAACATTAATAAAGATTAAACCTTTAAAACTAATCACAAAACCGAAAAATCAGAAAGATAAAAGAAAAGAAGTAAGTTTTATACCAATCGAGGGCATTCGACCACAAATCAAACAACGAGATGATCTTGAGGATGCCAATTGGCTGCTATCCAACCTTGAAACGCTCGTTTCATTTCGGCAGACGCTAATTTCATTGAACTCAGCGTCGTACCAAAAGGAAACGGGTGTCTTTGGGGTTGAATATGCTGAAATAGATGAGAACTGGTGCGACAATGGTGTAACAATGGAGGCCGGGCAGTGGGGTGACTGCTGGAGGTGGCTGGCTGGCGGCAGAGGCGGCGGCAGTGGGGTGGTTGCCGGAATTTCGGGTGAAGAACAAGGGGAAAGGGTAGGTATCGTGGAGCCTTTTCCACTAATGCGTGTGTGATATGGTGGTGGTGATCGGAGCTTCAAGAATTTTGGCCTGAAAATGGCGGCTAAGGTTTCCTAGATCTAAAATTCATAGAGTTTGAGGGATTAAAGGATTTGAGGCTTTGATTAGTGTTGGGGATGAAGAGAGGAAGGTTGGGTGAAGTTTTGGGGTGGATTGGAGCCACCACCGCGGCGGCGAACGGTGGCAGTGGCGGCGGACAAGAGAGAGAGTGAGGAGGGAGCTAGGGTTTTGTTATGGAGTGAAATGAGAAGGGTTTCAGATTTTTGGAGCTTTATATTTGGAGTGGGAAATGGATATAAGCCATTGGATCAAGAAGAATGGAGGGATGAGATTTGATCCCACATTTACTTATCAAAATGACGTAGTTTAGGTACTAAACTACATCGTTTCATGATCTGCTGGCAGCCCTTTTATGGATTAGCCATTGCACTTTTGGCCACTTAAATCAATTCAATTTTAGCCTAATTCTCTTAATTCTACTTATTAAAACTAAATTTACACACATAATTTAATTAATTAAAAACTCATTCAAATGATCCATTAACTAGATTAATTCACCAATTGAATAGTTAGTTAATTCCTAAAATGCACAAATGAAGAAAGAACTAATTTTTTTGGTATTTTTATGACAAATGCAATTAAAAATGCACAAAAATATAAGAAAAATAATGATTGAAGGAGAATTAACATTTACAACTTTAGGAGAATTTAAATGGTGCAAAAATTAGGTATTCACAGTTATATAAGTCCAACATATATGGATTAAATAAATAAGTCTTAATCCATTAGGCTAGCCCATTTAATTGGGCTAAAGTGATGAGTCCACTTCATTAAGCCCAAGATATCATCTTCCTAGAAGCCCAGTTTGGTGCCACGTGTCAAATGATGTGACACGCCAAGTCAAACGGAAGAGCCAATGGGATCATGTCACGTGTCAAAATGACAAGGCATGCCAAGTCACATTAAAAGGTTAATGAAATCGCACCACACGTGCAAGTAACATGTTCTGGCCAATCGAATGTGGTCATATCACACTTTAATTTGATTGGTCAGAAGGAGTTTGTTCTTATGACAACTTCTCTCTTCCACAACTATAAACAGGGGTCTTCATAACCCAGAAAAGACACCAGAAGTTATAACAAGAAGCAAGAGGGAGCTCGTGGATCAAACGCTGCGGATTTCTCTAAAAGCTACAAACATTCAAGTGTTTTAAAAATTAAAAGATCAAGAAGAAGATTCAAGAACAAGATGCAAGCTCTTGGATTAAAAGTACCAAGATCAAGATCAAGCTTCAAGCACTTGTATTAAAATAAAATAAAATTCAAGTTAAGCTCGGAGGCTTTTTTATTTACTGTTGAAAATAAAAATAAGATGATTCATAAAGATTGTAATACTCAAATATTTGAAATAAAAGACTAGGATTGTTGCAGTTTTCGATCCTGGTTATATTTTCTCGACGCAATTTGTTCTTGATCACGCCCAACTATGCCTTATAAAAAGGACTAAGCGGTCGTTGCAAATATAATATGGTTTATAAGTCCGGAGTCGAATCCCCACATAGAACTAAGGCTCAGGAACAGTTGTTCAATATCGCTAAGAAAAACAAGTCCAAATAATTTCCTAATTATAAAGATTATAATATTTATTTTTATCTAATTAACTAACAAATACTAGAAAGCGGTAAAATTATCAAGTAACAAGAATAAAGATTAGAGACAAGATTAAGGAGGTCTAGAGTTATGATTTTTCCTATTGTCGGAATCCTTTCCGCTATGTTTCCTATAAATCTGTCTAAGTTTTCTCTACCGATCATGAGCTCTCTGAGTGACGTAATTCTCTCCCGAGTAACTACCACAATTTACTAGACATATTCTTCCGAATTACGGTAGCTGACACTAAGTTACAGCTCACTCGGATCGCACCAAGGTTTCATTATCCCTAACCCCACATTTAAACCCTCCATATTGATCCCTCATATACGTTAGGAGTGATGTTGTTCAACAACTACCTAAATATGCACTCTCTTCCGAGTAATACACACTAAATAGGCACAGTCGATTGAGAGCTCTTCAACCAACCACAATATAAACGTAGTTGAACAAATAGAGAAAAAGCTACAACAAATCTATATTAACGTAACAGGAAAATCATTCTCCAATAAGTTCCATCAAAACCCTAGATAATAAATTACCTATTTATAATAATATGCATAACTACAATACTAGAATTCATAACTAATAATGGAAATAGGAAGAAGGAAGTAAAAAACTCGTAGACGAATTCTCCGTCTTGCTCCTAGTGTGTTCTTGCCTCCTTAGGTCAAATCTCAGGTATAATGGCGGTCCTCCCCTCAAAATTAATGTTTAATGACTATTTATATGTGTAGGGAAAAGACTCAAACAAAATAAACAAAGTCCAAAATCAAATAGAAAACAAATAAATTTTAAAAATTCGAAACACGTTCGCCACGGGCCGCGAGGCAAAACGCCTGGTTCTTCTCGCTATACCCCTGGCATCGCAAGCTCAATCGCGAGCTTTAATTCTCGCGTCACCGGCCTTCTGCTTCGTTTCAATTCAATAGGCTTTACTTAACTTTCGTGTTTTCACGTTTTCTCCTTTCTTTGCGTAACTTTTCCATCTTTCACGGTTTAATTTCTGTTTCTTTGTTTTCAGTTCCTTTGCTTGTTTCATTTTGTCTTTCTTTGCTTTTGTCTTCAAATATTGCACAATTATACATCATAATATTTTCCGTTATTAAATAATCACGAACCATTCTTGTAGTATATAAAATACACATAAATTTTTTACTTTGTTCCAATTTCGTCATCAATGTACCTACATATAAAATAAACTCAATTAAAAACAAATATAGTATAGTTAAGCATTAAAACACCTAAATGTAAGGTAAGTAATGTACTAAAAATATATAATTATAGTCAAACAACAATTGTCTACAATAACATATTCACGAGGATCCATATATAAAGTCGATCCTAACTTATTTGGGATTAGACGCCTGATTGTTATTGTTCTAATATTCTGGCATTCAACCTGTTGTATTTATGTTGCTTTGTAACATATCTCAAAGGCTTTGTACTTGAATTACCTAGAAGACGAATAGATTTTACCTGATTTCACTATTATATTTACGACATTTTCCCTATTCTATTTCTACTGTTGCATTATAAATCTACGATTCATCTTCAATTTACCTTGCTGATGCTCTTTGACGTAATTGTTGGATTTTTTTAGCGCCCACACACAGAGTAAAGTAACTCTGTAAAGCGAATACAAGGAAAAACCATAAATATTTTCATTTCGCATTCTGGCAATTTGGTTTATTATTAGTTTGAATACTAACAATTCAAATAACTAGAAGGACAGCGGCCTTTAATTCTTTTACTGTAGTGAACTGCCCAAATTATCGATGCAGCGAACTCCAAACCTGTCAAATTATTTGAAGACCTGAAAAAAGTCATACTCGTAATCATACAGTAATAATAACGCTGTACGCGTTATGGTACAATGCGTGTTTCCTTTCAACTTCTTGCTTGTTATTTTTTTGTGCGATTTGGGAGCTGGTTAAGTTAGGATTTGTATTGACAAGTCTCACGTTAGGTATAAAGCGCTCCATAATAAAGGCAAGGGCATAGCAATGACATATTTGTTTGTCATAACGTAATTGTAGTGTAATTACAAGCTTACTGTTTAGTTGCACAAGTGTAATTACACAATCAGAGTAGATTTTAAATGAAGCAATTATTAAAAATTTAAAAGTTAATATAATAAATATATGCATATAAATAATTTTTTATAAGTATAAATGTTATAAGATTTGGTATTTAAGATGCATACATCCAACCGTGCTTACTAAGTAATTACTTAGCCAAACAAATATATTAAACTGTGTAATTACACTCAATTACACCCGATCACTCCCGCCACAATTTTTATTGATCTTGCTCGTTATAGTTGATTTATAACTTTTCAAGTCCCTATTTAATTGTTGGGAGAGTTTAAAAGGGGACTTTAAAGACGGTAATGAATGTCCTGTTGCAGCTTCTATATTCGACAGGCGATTTTGTTTTCATGTCTTCGGAATCATTATTGCGTATTTACTTCACATTTATTTTATAAACTGTTTAAGTAGTAAATTTCTAACCGATGGCCTCAATTATATTAAATATTGCTTTTATTGTAATAATTAGGGTAGCTACATACCGTGTAAATCATAACTTGCTAAGATTTTGTTAGACCAGACGAGTGACGTGGGTTATGTTAATTCAAAGTAAGATTCAAGTTATAGACACTTATAGCAAATAAATTTCTATCTTATCAATTAAACTTCGGGTATTTCTATAAATATTCCAGTATATCATGTTATTAACCTATTTTTTAAGTCATCATATCAAACTTGCTACAAGATGTTACCTATTACAATATTGTAGATCAACTCGGGGTGAATTTACCTTGGTAGAAACAGTGTCATTTAAATTTTGTTAATTATATAGAACAAAAATAAAATAATAAAGCAATATAAGATTAAACTTCTCACAAATTCCATCCTAGCTAGCTGGTTAAGCTTCTGATATTTTCAGCAGAGGTTGGCAAACTCTTGCATCGTTTTCCCTGTGAGTAAATCTTTTGGGTACTATATCCTTGCTGATGAATAGTTGATTTGCCATAAGATTAGCCGATGACCTTCTTTGTTCTTTTGATTTCTCGCCCGGTTTTCGGTACCCATATTGGAGCCCGACTAATCCGGGAAGTCCCACATTGGGGGTAAAGCATTCCTTAACAAAGGCGACTCCATATCCAGGGGCTCGAACTCGAAACCTCTGGTTAAGGATGAAGGAGTAATTACCACTCCACCACAACCCGGTTTCAAATGGAATATTAAACCACATTCACTTTTGTATAGAAAAAGGACAATAAACAGTATAAAGCCTACCGGGATTCAGTTATTTCAAACCATAATTTTGAAACTATCATTCATTGCATTTTACTGAAAGACTTGGCTTGTTGTTTAGTTTTATTTTGTACGTTGTTCTGTGCTTTTATTTTTCTTCCAGTTGGATTTTTTTAAAAGCATATACTATTTTTATGGGTTGGATTCGATGGGATTATTTAGAGGTTATCTGATAGATGTTTAATTTGTAGTTTAGCATAATTTCAATGAACAAATTTTCTCTAGAGCACATAGTTTTTTAAACTAAGTTCTAACATCTCAAAGTTCATCTAACATGGGAAAGGAGAGTCGGAATAACACCCGCAAATATGTCGAGGAGAGTTGTACTGTACTTTTAAAAAAAAGAATAATATGATGCTGCTAATGTGTTTGCTCTTTGATTTTTTTTACACATCGACATCGCTTACGAAAAATTTTAAGTACGTCGCTGGATAACTTTAATTTGATGGCATAAACAATATATACGTTGTCAGGAAGGAAAACATAAACACATTCAAATATTTTGAAGGTCTTTTTTCCTACAGTTACGGCAAACACACACACAGAAAAAATGTGGGCATTCCTTTTCTTTTAATGTGAGAGGGTGTTGTAGAAATGAGTATTAGCTCTAATTACTCTCTGCATCAAAGTTGACGAATTTCGACATGCATAGTTAAAAAAGTTATGTAACGATCCAATCGGTCGTTTCGTGTATTTGCGTCCTGTTTTGACTTTTTGATACTTCACACATGTGCATTTGTAGTTTTATGCCTAGAGAGGTTGGTTAGTTTCACTCCGGGAAGATTTCGGGTTGATTTGGACCCTTTGATTCTTGGCTTAGAAGCCTAAGTTAAAAATGTTGACCAAACTTTGACTTTTGTTGAAACGACCCCAGAATGGTTTCTTAATTGCTCTAATAGCTTCGTATCGTGATGTTGGACTTCGACGTATGCCTGGAATCGAATTCAAAAGTCCGTAGGTTGATTTGTGTTGTTTTGACGAAAATTGACAATTTGAGGTTTAGAAGTTTGACTGTAGGTTGACTTTTAGCTATCAGGTTCGGAATTTAGTTTTGGCACTTAGAGTAGGTCTATTATGCTATTTAGAACTTATATGCAAAATTTGGCGTCATTTGGAGTTGGTTTGATAGGATTCGGACGTTTGGTTGCAATTCTAGAGGTTTTTGAACTTTACTTTAAAATTCATGTGTTTTGATGTTTAATTCGTAGTTGTAGATGTTATTTTCGTGTTTTGGTCGCCCGATCGAGTTCGTATGATGTTTATAAACTTGTGTGAATGTTTGGTTTAAAGCCCCGAGGGTTCGAATGAGTTCCGGACATGTCACGGAATGGTTTTGGACTGAATCTGACCTGCTGGTGTGCTGATGCTTCTGGTGTCTCATTTGCGAACACCAACATTGCGATTACGACCTTAGCAGGGGAATCACATTTGCGATGTCTAAGTCGCAATTGCGATGTCTAGGTCGCAATTGCGATGCCTGGGTCGCAATTACGAAGTTGATCTGGGCTGGGGTAGTTCGCACGTTGCGATATCTTTGTTGTTTTTGCGAGGGAAGCAGGCTTCGCTATTGCGAGCCCATGTCACAATTGTGACTTCCCACATAGATTGTCAGTGCCACATTTGTGAGGCATTCTTCGGAATTGCGACGCCTGAAATTGAACAAAAGGTTAGAAAGTAGGGATTTTAGTCTCATTTTTCATATTTTAGAACCCTAGACTCGGTATGAGACGATTTGGAGAGGGGATTTTCATCTACAAAAATATTGGGTAATTGATACTAATCAATTGCTAACCATATTTCATGATTATATCTTAGATTTAACATCAAATTCATGAGAATCAAAGAGGAAAATTGAGAAATTTTGTCAAATTTTTGAAAAATGAGGAATTGAGTTTTGAGATTCTATTAAAAGTCAGATTTGAAAACAAAATACATATATGGACTCGTGGGGTTATGGTTAGTCGGAATCTACCCTCGGACCCATGTTTTGATCGGACGGGCCAAGAGTTGACTTTTATTGACTTTTTGAGAATTTTGCAAAATATCAAAGCTTTATCGTTTGTAATTGATTTCCCTTGCGTGTTTGATGATAATAAGTCATTTTTGGTTCTGCCGCGTGGAGACGAATTTTAGGGAAAAAGCTATGTTCGAGGGTTGAGTTGGCCTAGTTGAGGTACGTATCTTCCCAAACTTTGTGTTGGGGAACTTATCCCTTAGGATTTATGTTGATTGTGCTATTTGTGTTATGTGAAAGACGTGTACACGAGGTGACGAGTGTGTACACAAGCTATGTGTGATATTTGACCGGTTTAGGTTAATTAGACTCTTTCCATTCCTTTAATTGAATTGTCTTAACATGTTACATCCTTCATTGTTAGTCTACTCTTATATGTGTTAATCCACTATTACATGCCTTATTAAACGTTATTAGCACTTGTTCTACCTCTTACTTATTATATTTGCTCTCATATATTTAGTTGAAGTTGTTACTTTCCTTGTTGTATTGTTACCTCTTTATTATTGAATTACTCGTACCTGAAATTGTTATTTCGTGGAATATCTTCTTGTTGAGTTATTAATGTTGAGTTTGTAAGTTGTTGTCACTTTGAGGTGAAGTTGTTGATTGTTGAAGTATCTTTCCTTGTTGAGTATTCCTCATTCATCTTGTTATTATTGAGATTATTGAAAACACTGATTGAGCCATGGGTTATTTATTGTGGAAACATTGGTATTTTTGACTTTTTGGCAAGCTGTGGCATATCGGTACTTATGGTGCGAGTTGTGATTGTGTTGTGATATTAATACGCATGCGGTGGTATAAGGCTTGGGGTTAATACGCATGCGGTGAGATAAGGTGGCTTAATACGCATGTTGCTAGTAAGGGAGCTACTTGAAGCCACGCGGTGAGATAAGGTGGGCTAAAACGCGTGTAGCTAAAAATGATCTTCAAAACTAAATCTAAGGCTCGCGTGGTAATATAAGGAAAGATTGTGATTAAAATTGTGAAATGTGAATACGAGGCAGTACCTCGGTTATGATTCTTGTTGTACACTCCATATTAAAAAGGTTTATTGGTTGAATAGTTCTTGTTGTTTTCTTCCTTGTCTTACATGTTTTGTCCGTATTTGATTACTTGTGGTTCTCATTATATGTTCCCTTCTTGTTTTGAATTTTGACATTAACTTACGTTACTAAACTGCTTTGTTATTATTCATTTCACCGATGTCTGTTACTTCTCGTTATTAAATTTTGTTCAGTTTATCTTGTTTTAGTAGGTGTCTTGACCTGGCCTCGTCACTATTCTACCGAGGATAGGCTTGATACTTACCGAGTACCGTTGTGGTGTATTCATGTTACGCTTCTGCACATTTTTTTGCAGATCCAGGTACGTCTACCCCGTGTTGGACGCTAGTGATTGATTGATGAGACTTCATACCTGCTCGACGTGCACATGCCTCAAAGTCACCTTCTGCTTTTAGATATTCTACTGTTTATTTCTTGTTCCAAAATAATATTGTATTCCGAGACTTTTAGTACATTCTTGTAGAGCTTATGACTCTATTCCACCAGGTTTTGGGGAGATGTTGACAGTGGTATTGTTGAGCTCTTTATGATAGTTTAAATGGTTTAATTTGAAGTTTTATGTTAAGCTTACCTAGTCTAAGAGATTAGGTTCCATCACGATATACTAAGGTGGGAAATTGGGGTCATAACAGTTTAGTCATACAGTCTCTTCTATATAATGAAAAATCCCCCCCCCCCCTCTTCCCCTCCACTTAGAGAATAATTAAATTAACAATAAGTACAAGAGGATGCTATTTTAAATAATGTTTTTCACATAATTGTCACTAGTAACTAATGTGTAGATATCCTTTCTAGCTAAATGTGATGGATCTTGAAGAAGCCTAATCTCAGTATCTAGGTTGACGCCCCAAAAGAAACTTAGAACAGCTGCTCGTTATGATTTTGTGTTCAGTTATTTATTTTTCTTTCTAAGTGCTCTTCTTCTTTTCATGTTTGTCCGCTGATTTACATGTGTTTTCATGCCTCTAACGGTAACGACCAGCCGGTCGTTTTGAGTATTAGCCCTGATCCCTTATTTATTGCTACCTCTATTTTATTCTGTGGTTACTTGACTTGCCGGGATGTTTGGTTTTGGTTTCGGGTGAGTTTCGGAATGAAATGAGACACATAGTCCCTAAATTGAAAGTTTAAGTCGTAGGAGTTGACCGTAGTTTGACTTGTGTGAAGACGACTCCAAAATGGAGTTTTGACGGATTCAATAGATTCGATTAGTGATTTTGGTCTTAGGAGCGTGTCCAGGCGTTTATTTGGAGGTCCGTAGGTTGTTTCGGTGTGTTTTGGCGAAAGTTAGAAATTGGTGGAATTTGGAGAAATTTGACAGGGAGTGGAATTCTTTATATAGGGGTCAGATCTCGATTCCGAAAGTTGGAGTAGGTTCGTAATGTCAATTATGACTTGTGTGCAAAACTTTGGTGTCAATCGGAGTTGTTTTGGTATGAATCAACATCGGTTTCGAAATTTGGAAGTTCATTAGGATTGAATTGGGATGCGATTCGTGTTTTTGATGTTGTTTGATGTGATTTGTGACCTCGAGTCGGTCCGTTATGTGTTTTGAAACTTGTTGGTATATTAGGACGGGGTCCCAGGGGCCCCGGGTATGATTCCGATCGATATCGGAACAAAATTTGGATTTGCGCAAATGCTGAAGCTCCCAGTTCTGGTGTCATCGCACCTGTGGAGGATTGGCCGCAGGTGCAGACTCGCATGTGCGAGCATTGGAATGCAGAAGCGGAGAGGAAAGTCCAAGCATGGCTCGCTAGTGCGGCAATTGTTCCGCAGAAGCGGCGTCGCTTTGCGATGGAGAAGAGTGCAGGTGTGGCCAGAAGCGCAAGTGCGACTTAGTTGCCGCAGGCGCGCATGCCCAGGTGCGAACTGTCCTCGCAGATGCGAAGTGTGCTGGGCTCAGTCAAAATCTCACCTGCGATGGAAATTCTGTAGGGGCGGCAGTAAGGTCGCAGGCACGACATAACTGCGCAGAAAAGAGAAAAAGTTAAGGGTTTGATTTCATTTTTATTTTGGGACTTTGAGAGCTCGAATAGAGGCGAGATTTGAGGGATTTTCATAGGAAGCATTTGGGTAAGGATTCTTGACTCGTTATTGATTAATTCCCAAGAATCTACTATTAATTACATCTTTTAATTATTGTTTTGGAGTTTAAAATTGGGAAAAAAAGTGTAGAAACTCTTAGACCAAGTTTGTGGGTTTTGAAAGGCTAATTAAGGTCGGATTTGGATAATTCTTGTATGATTGGACTCGATATAGAATGGGTGTTCGGATTTTATAATTTTTCTAGGATTTCGAGACGTGATCCTGAGTTGACTGTTTGGGACGATTTTCCAGTTCTTTGCTAAAATAATTGTTTCATTATTTAAACTAGTTTCCTATAGTTATATTTAGAGCATTAAATTATTTTGGCTAGACTCGAGCCGTTCGGAGTTGGTATATCAAGGGAAAGGCCTTCTAGTTGATTGTTTTAGCGTGATTTGAGGTAAGTGACTTGTCTAACGTTGTTTAAGGGAAATTCCCCTTAAGATTTTGTATTTTGGTGATAATTTGTGATATGGGAAGGCCGTGTACGCGAGGTAATGAGTGCGTACACGGGCTAAATGTTAAAATTCCAGGTTATGCTACATAGTTTCCTTTTCATGCCTTAATTGAGTTACTTTAGCACGTTATAGTCATCATGTTTAGCCTAATTTCACATATCTACTTGTCTTAACTCCTATTTGCAACTTGTATCACATATTTAGTTTAATTACTTGATTTTCTTGATTTCCGTATTCATCACTTAACTGTGGAACTCCTTACTTGAAATTGATATCCTTGAAATATCTTGTTGTTGAGTTTGGTGTTGAATTGCAAGACCGTGGTTATTTTGAGGCAAGGTTTAAGTTGTGAAATATCATTTACTTAGTTGTTGTGTCTTGGCTTTCGTGTTATTGTTGAGGTGATTGTTTGGTTGTTTGCACGAGGTTTCTATCGTGCTGTTGCTATTGTTGCACGAGGTATTCTGTCGTGCGGTTGTTAATGTTGCATGATATTTCTGCCATTTTGTTGTACTTATTGATACGCATGTGGTGGTATAAGGTATGGGTGTTGAAACAAATGCGGTGAGATAAGGTGGGCTTGATACACGTGACTAGTAGGGGAACTACTAGAAGCCATGCGGTGTGATAAGGTGGGCTAAAATGCGGGGTACTATTTTGGGAAAATGATTTTCAAAATTAAATGTAAATGCCCCCGCAGTGATATAAAGAAAGTGAGTTATTTTATGATTTGGGACTACGAGGTGGTACCTCGAGAGAGCCTGTTGATCTTCCTTATTTGTTGTATTGTTGGTTGTTGTTTCCTTAACATGTAAATTTTTTTTTTCATTTCGTGTTGAATTAGCTTTCCTTGATTCTGTGTTGTTAATTTTCGTAAATTCTTTACTGTTTCACTTCCCTATTATTTCATTATGTCATTATATTATTTGTCTTGTTGCTTATTATCTTCAGTAGGGCCTTGATCTGACCTTGTCGCTACTTTACCGAGGTTAGACTTGGCACTTACCAGATACCGTTATGGTGTACTCATACTATGTTTCTGCATATGTTTTTGTGCAGATCCAGGTACATCCTATCAGCCTCGATATTAATGCGTTATATTGTTTCTTTGGAGATCTTAAGGTACACCTGCTCCCGTCGCAGGACTTGGAGTCCCCTTCTATCCTGTTTTTTCTTGTTCCTTTATATTTTTGTAGATATCCTATTCTTTTCTTGTTCCTTTATATTTTTGTAGATAGTGATGTATATGAGCGTTTCGTACTGTATCTAGAGCTTGTGACTTATACTTCACCGGATTTTGGGAGATGTACATGTTGGGTTGTAGATTTTCTTTATATATATAGCTGTGGATGCTTTGAGATTTAAATTATTATTACTATTTCAGCTAATCCACATGATTTGTTAGGCTTATCTAGTCTTAGAGACTAGGTGCCGTCATAATGTCCTGATAAGTAGGGATTTTAGCATGTTATTTTCTCTCTTTTACTTAGGTTTTGGGCTAAAAATGCGTGAAGGTATTCCTGGAAACTAACTTAATGTGCTTGCTCGCAGGTTTTGTTCGAAATAAGCCAAAGAAGCCATAACCAACTCATAAAGGAGTCAAAATTGAACAAAAACCAAGTCTGGACCAATACTGTGGAACACGGACCGCGATAGAAAAGGGCGGTCCCGAAATTGTCAACGCTGAGGTGGGCACTATTACGCGGCCCATGAAATAGAGATTCAGCGAGGCTGTTTTGAGCACAAAAGCTAACGTTGACCGCGTCAGAAAGAGGCGGCCGCGAAATCACTAACGCGGCTGTGGTTGAAATTTCATTAGAAGCCTTTGTCGAGGTTCAGAGACTTTGCAATTTGGGATTAAATGAAGAAAGCGGCCCGCGTCCAAAATATGCGGACGCGATTGAAAATACGCTACCCGCGAAACAAGGTCCAGCTCAGGTTCAGATGTGAAGAAATGCGGACCACACTCAATATTGCACGGCCGCAAAAGACAAAGCGCGGACGCGGTTAGAATTACGCGTCCGCGAAACCTCCGCAAGGGTATTTTTGTTTGAAAATTTTAGCTTACTATAAATAGACCTTTTTGACAATTTTAGGTTAAGTTTTGTTTAGCAGATCACGTGAACGACGGTTTTTACCCTTTCTGGGAAATTTTATAGCAGATTTCTCTTCAAACTTTAGATTTTAATCTTCCACTTTAATATTATGGCTCATATTTCTTCTTTATCTTTGATTTCTGCTGATATTATGAGTAGCTAGACCCCCCAGCTAGGGTTGTGACCCAACCTTAGTGTGGGTATTTAATGGATCTTTAATTTTAGGGCTTAATTGTTTATGGGTTAGTGATATTTAGCTTACTTCATGCTTGAATTGTAGAATTGTTGGTTGCAAACACTGATTCGTGTCTTTATGATTTAGGCTCTTCTTGAGAAAGAGGGACTAAGTCTAGTAAAATCAGGCTAACAAGGAATTGAGGTGAATTCAAGAGATTGATAGCCCCGATTAAAGTGTTAAACCTAGAGATAGTAATACCCGACTTGAGCCAATATCATTTGTAATGCATGAACACCCATTTGGACTTGAGAAAGCCAAATTGGGCAAAGTTACTCAAATTACCGAGAGGTATAGAGTGAGAACTTATGTGTGATGGTTATATTACGACTCCAATCAAAACAAGCTTGCTCTAGATTCTCGATACCTGTTAGATATGCACCTAGGTGGAAGTCACTACCTAGTGCCTTTTAAACACCTCAAAACTATCACCAAAAATATTATACTTAGCTTACTCTTAGCATACAATAGTATAAAATTAGAATAGAATTAATCACAACAATGCTTGGAAGTTCTATTAGAAACAACACACACATCTAGATTAGTTAGATACCTAACTCCAAATCAATTAACTTGTGAAAATCGATCCCGACCTTGTTGGATAAAACTGCATCGACCATCCTCGCTACTCTATAGTGGTGTAGGTTTGGCACCGATCATGTCCTACAGAGGGAAATTGGAGTCGTTAAAAGTTGGTATCTAAGCCCTAGGTTAATATATCTTATGAGTCACAAGCAGGTCTAGTAGAGACTCGCAGATCAGTACAGAGACGTCTGTACTTATATTTGGGAGGATATGGATTTGTTAGGAAACTCTTCACTTTTTTGATTCCATATCGTGTGAAATCTTTGATTATGGATTCTAAATTTCTATCTTTTTTGCCCTAGTTGCAGATCGTTATGGTAGGGGCTATGTGAGTCATCCTGTTCATTCGGCACTTCCAGCTTCCAGCAGTGTTCTGGCCACTCCTAGTCCTCAGGCTCCCTTTTATGCACCGCCATTGTCTAGTGCACCTCCTCACGGGTTGCTTTCAGCAGTCAGTCCAGCCGATCAGGCCCGAGCCAGTCACGTCCCCCGAGATCTTGTTTTGAGTGTGGTGACACTCGTCATATGGTGAAGGATCTCCCCGGACTCGGGAGTGGTGCACCTCCACATACTACTCGGGCTCTGCGTTTTCCACCGGGCCCTCAGGCTTCTAAGTCCATGGTCGCAGCACCAGTTTCCACCCCACATGAGCAGCCAGCTAGAGATGGAGATCGAGCAGGTAGAGGTCGCCCTAGAGGGGGAGGCCATTCCATATGTTATGCTCTTCCTGCTAGGTCGGAGGAAGTTGAATTCGACTGTGTCATCACAGGTATTGTTCCAGTCATTCATAAAGATGCATCAGTCTTATTTGATCCAGGCTCAACTTATTCATATGTGTCATCTTATTTTGCTCTGTATTTGGGCGTATCCTGTTATTCTTTGAGTTCTCCTGTCTATGTGTCTAAACCTGTGGGAGATTCTATTATTGTTGACCGTGTGTATTGGTCGTGTTTAGCTGTTCTTGGTGGTTTTGAGACTAGAGCTGATTTGTTATTGCTAAGTATGGTAGACTTTGATATTATTTTGGGCATGGACTGTTTGTCGCCCCATCATGCTATCCTTGATTTTCACGCCAAGACGGTGACATTGGCTATGGCAGGTCTACCTCGATTAGAGTGGAGAGGTACTTTAGATTTTGTTCATAGCAGGGTCATTTCATTTAAAAAGGCTCATCGGATGGTTGAGAAGGGGTGTGATGCGTATCTGAAATATGTGAGAGATGCCATCGTTGATACTCCTATCGCGGATTTGGTATTTATTTTGTTACCAGGCACTTAGCCCATTTTTATTCCACCCTATCATATGGCCCCAACAAAGTTGAAACAGTTAAAAGAACAGTTGCAGGAGTTGCTTGATATGGGCTTCGTTCGGCCCAGTGTGTAGCCTTGGGGTGCTCCAGTCTTATTTGTAAAGAAGAAGGATGGTTCTACGCCAATGTGTATTGATTATCGAAAGTTGAACAAGGTTACAGTAAAGAACAAGTATCCATTTCCATGTATTGATTACCTAATTGATCAGCTTCACGGTGCCAAAGTGTTCTCTAAGATCAAATTGCGTTCATGTTATCATTAATTGAATATTCGGGAGGCAGATATCCTGTATACTTCCTTCAGGACTCGATATGGACATTACAAGTTCCTTGTGATGTCTTTTGGAATGAAAAATGCCCCAGGAGCATTCATGCACTTGATGATAGTGTATTTCCTCCATATCTTGACTTGTTCGTCATTGTGTTTATTTACGACATTTTGGTGTACCCTATGATCCGGGAGGATCATGATCAACACCTGAGGAATGTGTTTCAGACCTTGAGATAAAAGAAGTTATATGCAAAATTTTTGAAGTATGAATTCTGGCTAGATTTAGTGGCATTTTGGGTCGTGCAGTTTCGAGTGAGGGGATCAAGGTAGATCCGAAGAAGATTGAAACAGTGCAGAGTCAACTATGAAGATCCGGAGTTTTCTTGGTTTGGGGGAGGGAGGGGTTATTACCGTTGATTTGTAGAGGGTTTCTCGTCCATTCCAGCACCTATGACCAGGCTGACCCAGAAGGGTGCTCCGTTCAAGTGGATCGAGGAGTGTGAGGAGAGCTTTCAAAAGATTAAGACTGCTTAGACTACATCCCCAATGTTGATATTGTCTACACGTGGGGTATTATACTGTGTATTATGATGCGTCGCACATTGTTCTCGGCGCGGTATTTATGTAGGGCAGTAGGGTGATTGCCTACGCATCGAGAAAACTAAAGGTGCATGAGAAGAACCATCATGTCCACGACCTCGAGTTAGCAACTATTGTTCATGCCTTGAAGATCCGACGGCACTATTTGTATGATGTCCCTTGTGAGGTATACACCGATCACCGAAGTCTACAACATTTGTTCAAACAGAAAGATCTTAACTTGTGGTACCGGAGGTGGTTAGAGTTGCTTAAGGAATATGATATCATCATTCTATATCATCCCGGGAAGGCCAACGTGGTGGCCGATGCATTGAGTCACAAGGCGGAGAGTTTGATCTTAGCATATCTACCAGTAGTAGAGATTCCATTAGCCTTGGATACTCAGGCCTTGGCCAACCAGTTTTTTAGATTGGATGTTTTTTAGCCGACCCGAGTTTTGGCTTGTGTGGTTTCTTGGTCTTCTCTTTATGATCGTATTAGAGAGCGTCAATATGACGACCCCCATCTACTTTTCCTCAAGGAAACGATTCACCACGGCAATGCCAAGGAGGTCACTATTGTAGATGACGGTGTATTACGGATGCAGGGCAGGCTATGTGTGCCCAATGTAGATGGCTTGCGTCAGTTGATTCTCGAGGAGGCTCACAGGTCCCGGTACTCCATTTATCCAGGTGTCGCGAAGATGTATCAGGACCTGAGGCAGTATTATTTGTGCAGGTGAATGGAGGAGGACATAGTGGCCAGGTGGATTGCTTCAGAAGCTAGAGATTTTAGAGTGGAAATGGGAGCAGATTACTATGGATTTCGTTGTTGGGCTCCCACGGACTCTAAGGAAGTTTGATGCAGTTTGGGTGATTATGGATAGATTGACAAATTCAGCTCATTTCATTCCAGTGGTGACTACTTACTCTTCATAGCAGCTGGCTCAGGTTTACATTCGCGAGATTGTCAGGCTTCATGGCATGCCGGTTTGACCATGGTTACATCATTTACATCACAGTTCTGTAGAGCTATACAACATGAGTTAGGTACTCGAGTGGAGTTGAGTACACCATTTCACCCTCAGACGGACGGACAATCTGAGCGCGTTATTCTGATATTGGAGGATATGCTTCGTGCGTGTGTGATGGATTTTGGGGGTTCTTAGGATCAGTTCTTGTCACTTTCGGAGTTTGCCTACAACATCAGTTATCAGTCAAGCATTCAGATGACACCTTATGAGGCTTTGTATGGTAGGCGGTTTCCGGTCTCCGGTAGGTTGTTTTGAGCCGAGTGAGGCTAGGCTATTGGGTACAAACTTGGTGCAGGATGCTCTAGAAAAATGTTAAATTGATTCAGGATCGACTTTGTACATCCCAATCCAGGTAGAAGAGTTATGCGGATCGAAAGGTTCACAATCTTACATTCATGGTTGGGGAGAGGGTCTTGCTCCGGGTTTGGCCCATGAAGGGTGTTATGAGGTTCGAGAAGAAGGGGAAGCTGAGCCCTAGGTATATCAGACCTTTTGAGATTCTTGAGAGGGTCGGAGAGGTGGCCTATAGACTTGCACTACCACCAAGTCTAGCAGCAGTTCATCCAGTGTTCCATGTTTCTATGCTCCAGAAGTACCACGGCGATCCGTCTCATGTGTTAGACACCAACTCAGTCCATATGGACAAGGATCTATCTTATGTTGAGGAGCCGATGGACATTTTGGACAAGCAGGTCCGAAAGTTGAGGTCGAAGAACATTACTTCAGTTAAAGGCCGGTGGAGGAGTCAGCCAGTCGAGGAGGCGACTTGGGAGGCCGATCATGATATGCGTAACTGTTATCCTCATCCTTCCACCGCTTCAAGTATGTCTCTATACGCGTTTGAGGATGAACATTTGTTTTAAGAGGGGGAGGATCAAAAATGGAAAATTGGCTATGGAGATTCTGTGCGGTCAGAAATTAATATAGACACAAAGGGCTTCAACAGGAAAGTCGTTTCGATCTAATCCATTCTTGGGGTCAAATAAAGACAAAAAGGATATGACAAGCAAAAGATGAAGAAGTAACTTACTATACCTTACCTCCTCGTGCCCATAGCTTGACCTTTGCCTTTTTCTATCTGCACGGATGCCTTCCCTTCTTTTCGTAAACCCTACTCCTGCGCCCCTCAATCCCATATTAACTACTTAGTCAAGCCCTTAACTACTTCTATATCTTAGAACAACTTAACGACCTGGCTGGTCGTTTTGAATTGCAAGGCTGTGGTTCTTTTGAGGCAAGGTGTAAGTTGTGAAATATCATTTACTTAGTTTTTGTGTCTTGGCATTTGTGTTATTGTTGAGGTGATTGTTTGATTGTTTGCACGAGGTTTCCGCCATGGTGTTGTTATTGTTGCACAAGGTTTCTGTCGTGCGGTTGTTATTGTTGCACGAGGTTTCTGTCGTGCGGTTGTTATTGTTGCACGAGGTTTCTGATATGCCATTATGGTTATTGATACACATGCAGTGGTATAAGGTCTGGATGTTGAAACACATGCGATGAGATAATGTGGGCTTGATACGCGTGGCTAGTAGGGGATCTACTAGAGGCCAGGTGGTGTGATAAGGTGGGCTAAAATACAGGGTGCTATTTCGTAAAAATAATTTTCAAAACTAAATGTAAAGGCCCCCACGGTGATATAAGAAACATGAGTTATTTAATGATTTGGGACTACGAGGCGGTACATCGGGAGTGCCCTTGTTGATCTTCCTTATTTGCTGTATTGTTGGTTGTGTTTCCTTAACTCGTAATATTCGCCTTTCGTGTTGAATTAGCCTTCTTTTATTCCGTGCTGCTACTTTCCGTAAATTCTTTACAGTTTCACTTCCTTGTTATTTCATTATGTCATTATATTATCTGTCTTGTTTCTTATTATCTCCAGTAGGGCCTTGATCTGACCTAGTCACTACTTTATGGAGTTAGGCTTGACACTTACTGGGTACCATTATGGTGTACTCATACTATGCTTCTGCACATATTTTTGTACAGAGCTAGGTACATCCTACCAGCCTCGATATTAGTGCGTTGTGTTGCTGCTTTCGAGACTTCAAGGTACACCTTTCCGCGTCTGTAGGCCTCAGAGTCCCCTTTTTTCTTGTTCCTTAATATTTTTGTAGATAGTAATATATAGGTGCGTTTCGTACTGTATCTAGAGCTTATGACTTATACTTCATCGGTTTTGGGAGATGTACATGTTGGGTTGCAGATTTCGTAATATATATATAGTTGTGGATGTGAGATTTAAATTATTATTATTTCGATTATTCCGCGTATTTTATTAGGCTTACCTAACCTTAGAGACTAGGTGCCGTCACGACATCCTACGTAGAAAAATTAAGGTCGTAACGCTGAGTTATGATAAATTATACTATGAGGAAGAAAATTGTACTCCTAATGTTCAGGGCCAATTTAGTATCAAAATCAGGAATACCTACTCAAACTTTTGGTCAAACTTAAACCAACAATCTTTTTTTAAAGTCACTAGGTAATTGAAAATTGGTGTAATTATTAGGATAGTAATTACACAGCCTAGTAATAACACACTATTGTAATTACCACGATCTATTTGCTTGTCATAATGTAATTATAGTGTAATTCTGGGTTATATTTAAAATTTCGGTTATGTATTATTATTATACTAGATTTCAGACTTGTACCATTTTCATTGTTAATATCCTGTCGAAAATTGTTAATTTTCTGTTCACGTTGGCTTGCCTAGCAAGTAGATGTTAAGCGCCATCATGACCCCGAGGTTGGGATTCCGGGTCGTGACAAATTTCAAGTGTACTATTTGGTTGCACAAATATAATTACATAATTAAATTAAATTTTAAATATAAAGTTAAATATTAAAAATTAAAAGTTAAGATTTAACAAATATTTACCTTTATAAATAATATTAAAATTTTCATTTAAGACAAATATAATCGTTTGAAAATATATTAATTATAATCATATTATATTTGTAACTAATATTGTAAACATACTTGATATATATTTTAAATCAATAATATTTTAATCTAATCAATTTTAAAAACTAAAAGTACATATTTTGTAAGAATATTATGGACTATATGCTTGATAAAATGATTAATATTTCTAAATACAATGCCGCCATAACATTACTCAAATATTTTACGAAAAAATTAAAGTAAAATGAACGGCATACAATCTACATTAATAAGTGAATACTACTAACACAAATAAAATAGAAGCAAAAATATAACATAAATTCAAAATCCAAAAAAATTAACATAATACTCTTATGTAAAATTATAATATAACAAAAATAAGTTTTATATAATTTAAGTAAATATAATTAAAGAAAAGGAAAACATAAGTCTATAACCTCATTCAACAATGAGATTCTACTTTAATGACATCATTTATTATATGCTAAGTTTATTAATGATTCATTGTTTTTAATATTAGGATGAGTAGTTTCAAAATTAGAATAATAACACATTTATGCTAAATAAAAAAAAAGAGCAACTACATGAAATCACAAAATGTAAATGTTGGGAGATGAGAATACTATTTAAATATTAAAAAGCAATCTATTATTTTAACATATTTAAGTTTGTGTATAACCTCATCCAATAATAAAGTTCAACTTTAATGACATCACTGATAATAAGCCAAGTTTGTGGATGACTTATTCTTTCTAAGATTACAATTTTATAGAAAATTAGAATATAGTAGCTAAGTGTAATAAATTTATAAGGAAAAGTAATTAAGAAAGAAACAAAATATGAGAAATTACGTAGAAACACGTGAAGTATACATTGGAAAATGAGAAATAAGTAGATAAAAAATAAATAATGTAAGAAAATAATATTTGGAAAAAATAATCTAAATGTTAAAAATTTTTAAAAAAATAGAGATAAAAAGTAAATTAAAAAAAGAAAAACAAAAGAGATTCAAAAAATAACCTGATAATTACACCCAGGGTCGGCTCTAAGTTTATCACAAGTAAGGCTCGTGCCTTAGGCCCCAAATTTGGAGGACCATAATTTTTTTAGAATAATAGGGTTAAAGGTATTTAAAATAATATTTAATACTTTTAGTACACATGTATAGTTTTTCTATAATAGTTGCCTCAAAGTACATTAGTTTTTCAAAATTATAATTGATAAAATCTTACATAAAATCAACGGAAAAGGGCAAAAAATGTCCTTGAACTATTTGAAATAGCTCAAAAATACCCTCTATTTATTTTTGGTACCAAAAATATCCCTCACGTCTATGTTTTGGACCACAAATGCCCCTTAAACCGTTAGTCTTGCCATTGAAGCTGACATGGCAGTCCAACTGGATTATATTTACTTATATGGCCATCCACCTAAGCAATATATCATGGCAAAATTATTATTTCGGAAAAATTATTTTTCCGAAAAGTTTTATTAAAATACAAGATCAACACTTAATTCGAAAAAAGTAAAAAAATTCCGAAAAAATTATTTATTTCAGAATTTTCTTTATCAAAATACAAAATCAACACTTATCCGAAAAAAGTAAAAAAATTCCAAAACAATTATTTATTTATTCAAATATTATATATAATATACAAAATAAATTATTTTGGAACGTGCTTTATTATATTGTTCCTGATATTTTTACTTTTTCGGAATAAGTGTTCGACCATGAAAATTTTAAATTTCACTTGAAGTTGAATTTTGAAATTTTTGAAAATTTGAAAACTCCAAATATTATAAGAACTTCGGATGAACTAATTGATACTTATAGTAGAGGTGTACCTTTTGTGAAGCTATAACAGATAAACATCTAAAAAATTTAGATCAAACTAATCATAAATTCACTAAAGAGTATAATGGAGTTTTTTAATCAAATCATAAACCCCAATCACGAATAATTTTTTCGAATTTTTTTACTTTTTTCTGAATAAGTATTGATTTTGTATTTTAATAAAAAAAAATCGAAATAAATAATTTTTTGGAATTTTTTTACCTTTTTCTGAATAAGTGTTAATTTTGTATTTTAAAAAAAAAATTCGAAAATATATTTTTTCCCAGAAAATAATTTTGCAATGCTGGATTGCTTAAGTGGATGGTAATGCAAGCAAATCTAACCCGATTGGACTGCCATGTCAGTTTCAATGGCAAGACTAACGGTTTAAGGGGCATAATATTTTTGGTACCAAAAATAAATGGATGGTATTTTTGAGCTATTTCATATAGTTCAAGGACATTTTTGGCCCTTTTTCATAAAACCAATAATGTCTCAAGAACAATTAAATAGGTTGGCAATACTATCAATTGAAAAGGAATTATTAGAGAAAATCGATTATAAAAAAATTATTAACAACTTTGCATCTCAAAATGTTGGAAAAATAAATTTCAAATATATATAATATTCTTTTAAAATTTTAGCTCACATTAAACTTTGGCTTTAGGCCACATATGTGTTTGACCCCAAAACTGTGTAATTAGACCCAAATCCACTTACAAGGTGGCTTTCCAAACATGCCCTAGTACAAGATTAGTCTACTCCATTTCAAAAACTGAAATAAATATACACATGCGTACACAAACAATACTTAGTTGTTTTTAATTTTCCTATGGATTAATTTGGTTTTTCATATTAACAAAAGGAGCAGTTAATTTAGAAGCGATCTCCTTTTTCCGCCAGTTATGCATTATTAAAAAATCCTAAATAAACTCGAAAAGATAATGCGTGTTACGTTTGCGTAGGTGATAACTTTCACTTATACAAGACGTTCTCGTAACTCCATAAAGTCTATCAAGTATTGAACAATTATGATAGAAGGTGTCAAAAAAGATAACTTTAATGTATTTAATTATTTGTTTATTTATTTTGCAGTCCCTCCTTTCACAACCGGCTGCTATAATATGTACAAATTAGGAAATACATTTTTTTGTTTTTGGTTTCCCACCCGATGTTCGGTATCTACATTGGAGCACGACTATATCCGGATTCACGCCGCGTAGGGCCTCATTCGGGGGGAAGTGCTCCCTACTAAGTATTTTTTTATACTCAGGATTCGAATCCGAAATCTCTGATTAAGGAAAGAATAATTCCATCCACTGCACCACATCCTTGGACGATAGGAAATACATTTGTTAGGACCATATCGGCCAAAACTTGTATGTATAAAATTTAGCCCGCTTGGGAAACATAATGTTCTGCGCACAACCGTGCATGTAATGTCTCTTAGTTTTCTATTAATATATATATTAACCTCCTTCTTTTACCAAAAGAAGAAAAAAAAAATACTATGCCAAAGAATGTGTAAGCAATGAACTTAAAACTTAACGAAATATTTCTGAAGTCCAAGACTTCTACAAAATTAACTCTTTAATGGTATTAATTTACATATATCATAATCTAACAACTTTACTGAAATGACACGTATCATGCCTATATATATATATGTCTTTGTTTTTCCTATAATGGCAGCAAATGCAAAGGGACATGACGTTGCGGTGGAAATTACGGACTGTCTCTGTACTTCTTAATTATTAAGGCAAAGAAAAAACCCTCTCACGATTGAAGTTATGGTCCCCCACCATTGATGGTGCTTATAAGTATCGGCAATGCAATCAGCGGCGAAGGTAGAATTAATATTAAGGGGAACCAAAATATAACAAATATTAATATATAAAAGAAAATAAGAGAATATGCATATATATAAAATTATTAATGTTATATACGTAGTGTAATTTTCTTGCGAATGAAACTCAAGTGATTCCCTCCCCTACCTGCAATGCTAAGATCAGCATGATCTATATATTACAAATGCTCTTACTGAACAGTAACTCCCTCAGATTTTCTGAATCAAAATTTCTCCATGTTCAGAGAATAGTATATACTGTACAAGTTTCAGCAAAAAAGGAAGTGATTTTCCATTTGCCACTTGGTTATATAAATAGTGGTGGAGTTTATAAAAATGTAACTTACCATACAAAAACAATCATATCATCCTCTCCATGAACAATTTTTTCAATATCTGCCTCATGGAACAAAATCATGTTGTGGCTAGGGTTAAAGATAATTAGATAATGTTGCTTCTGCCTCGATGAATAACAGGCGTGCGTGTGAGAATTTGTTACACTATACATATCTAACTTCTTTTTTTTTTTTTTCTGGCATCGAGATATAATGAAATGTTTGGAGGTTTGTACAAGTGTTAGAACACTAATTAAAAAGTAACTAAGAAGATAATTTAATTATATAAACTGAAAGTATACATTTTTTACATCACGTGTATTCTAATTTTTTCATGTTTTGTTGGTTTGAATGTTTTAGAAAATATTTTTCTTAAAAATTTATTTTCCTTCAATTGGATGAAAATATTTTCCTTATCAAGAGAAGGAAAAATATTTTCCAAAACTTCGTTTCAACCTTCCCTACCCTCACCAACTCACCCCGCACCCCCACACTCACCCACCTAACACCACCTCACCCCGTCTCTCCAAAAAGACTTTTTAAATTTCAATTTTTTTCCTGTCACTACCCACCCTACTACTCCCTTCCCCTCCCCGCAAAAAAAAAAATTATTTACTTTTTTTTTTGTAATTTTAAATTTC
>MDKI01161511.1:0-31660 GCA_005239505.1 Nicotiana paniculata
GGGGGGAGTACCAACTTATATTAATATTTTTTTAATCGTATATGTTATCAGATTAGTGGCCAAGAATTTAAATTCAAAAGCTGGCTTGATAATATTGTTGGGATTATGCTATATTATCAAATAGGTAATAACATTAAAAATTTACCTTGTATAAATGTTACAATATTTAAAATACACATATTGAATACACAAGAATATTCTATTCATAATATTATTCTATATTATAATTTTAGCTTTCAAAATATTGAATTATTTATTATATTTATTCAAATATTGAGAAAAAGTCAATTATAACTCATAAATTATTAGTGACCAATAAGACAATTTATGAAAATCTTTTAACTTTTTTTAATAATGATAAATCAAGCTAAATATAGTTGGGTTTCTTGATTAAAAAGTAATTGTGATTCCTGAGAAATTATTTGGATTTTAAATTTTTTAGTATTTAATGATTGTTAATTCTTTGAGATTTACAAAGTTTCTTTTTTTTGTTGTTGTTTGGAACATGTCTTGCATGGATATTTTCCACCCATTCAATTTTTTAACTATTTGTAAAAGAGAACTCTTATTGAAAAAATTTAATTAGAATTAAATATTTAAAATTTAGTATAAGGTAACATTAAGAATTTGAATAAATCAAAATATTTTTTTGATAATTCATCATACAAGTGAAATCATTTTCCAATTAACACACAATTCTTAAGGAATATAACTTGTTTTCAAAAAAAATATTTGTGATAAAAGAAATCCGAAAATTGAGTGAAATGGTTCAATTGGAACAATCTTAGGGTATATAAATTATTTTCATAAAGACCACCGGTGATGAAAGAAAGTAGAATATTGAGTGAAATCTCTTTCACTAAAGTGTTAAGAGTTAAATTATTTAAATTCCAAAGTTGAATAAACAAAGAGATTCAATAGAAGACAAAATGTATTCAAAATACAACAACAACAACAACAACAAACCCAATAGTTTTTCACGAGTACGGTTTGGGGAGAGTAAGATGTACGCAGACTTACCCCTACTCCTGAAAAGGTAGGGAGGTTGTTTCCGGTAGACCCTTGGCTAGAGAACGACTGAAAAAGAAAAGGTAATTACCACAAGTAGGAATAACATGAAGATGAAATAAGGTCGAATCCAAGAATGCAGTCAAACTCTAGGTAGTAATAGCCATCTATGAATAAAAGATATCTTACTAACACCGATGCTAGCGAACTAAGTAAGACATAGAGAAACACTCGACTGCTTACGAACCTTCAACCCTAATCTTTGACCTCCACACTCTCGTGTCTAGGGCCATCTCCTCAGTCAGCTCCAGCTGCGCCATGTCCCGCTTAATAACCTCTCCCCAAGACTTCTTAGGCCTACATCTACCCCTCTTGCTGCCCACCGAGGCTAACCGATCGCACCTTCTAACTGAGGCTTCTATACTTCTCCTTTTAACATGTCCAAACTATCTCAACCTCGCCTCCTGCATCTTATCCTCCATAGGGGCCACTCCTACTTTTTCCCGAATAACTTAATTCCTAATCTTATTAATGGAAACATAGGGTCCACCAAACTATATAGATAGCCTGGTTCTCTATCAGTTCCCACATAACACACATAATCAAGGATAAGTAAATGATTTACGTGGAAAACTCCCAACTCACGTTATTAAAAATAACGACTTACACTCGTAGGATTTCAACTTCACTACTGAGCAAACAACAGATTACAAATTATTGTAACCTAAGAATTAAATCTTAATCCCTAACTCACTTATAATAACTCTATTACAAGCCTCTTTTTAATAATTCTATTACAAAGCTCACAACTCGACTAACTCTAACCAAGACGCAAACACAAGGTTTATGATTTTATAAATGGTTTCCTTCACAATGCTTCTAGCTAATCTAAGTAGGAATTACAAATAGATCACTTTAATAAAGGTACAACTCAACTAAGGACATATGGTAACACACTGCTGGAAACTGATCTTCGTTCTTGAAGCCTTGAAGTAACTTCCGAGATGGCAGCACTTTTGAGAGAGAAGCATAATCGTTTTCGAATTCTTCAATTGTATATTTTTCCCTTGCTTCATGTTGATAATATACAAGTGATGTCACTTGAATGATGCAAGAAATTATCTGATACAAGGCATGCTTCATAAAGTGACACCTGCACTGTTTGCACTGCTGCGTGTGTGCAGAGAAAATAATGCAACGACTTTACAGCTGTGGGGAGTTGACTTGTACTGTCAGCAAGGAAACTGATGTCTATCTGTTCGCTCTATCATCTATTTGACTCTAGTTGTTGGAACTTGTGGCAGACTTGAGACTTGTTGTTCTTGAGCAGATTGAGGATATGTAACAGGTTCCCGATCTGGTTCTTATCATAAAAGTTGTTAGATCATCAAAATATAAAAAGACACATAACTTATCAATTTCTCCCTTTTTGATGATGACAAACTTATAATTGAATTTCCCTCTGAGAAGCAGATCTCTATACAATATTTCCTGTAAGAAGACCCTTATTCCCACTGAGAACCTGTTCCAACCCCTGTTCCCCTTCTAAATTTTTTTTAAAAGTCTTTTGGCATCATAAAAAGATGTGAGTAATAGGCAAAAAATAAGTCTAGCAAAGTTAACTCATTCCACATGTGTGCACACAACATGGCTAAAAATAGAGCATAAGAGTATAGCATGCTTGCAAAAGACGAGATGCTCATTACTTTGAAAGAGAAGAGAACAAAAATAGTAGTACCATTGTGACACAACCGTTCATAAAAAAAATACCTTAAAAGTACTAGTCATAGAAACAACTAAATATATACTAAGGTAGGACAGACATCATTCAACTGAACACTGGGAATGGATCTGTTTAAGGAGCACTAGAAGGGGGAGGCAGGGATGAGGAGGCAACGATTCTGAGGAGAATATTCATTCTAGCATTTGTAGACATTTGTTTGTTAAGCAACCACTTTTTCAGGTCCTCGACATGTTTCCTGAGATCTGCATCTTCCATGGTCAGGGGAGCAACCTCTGTGCCTTGTGCACTGCTAGAACCAGGTGCCTCCTGTGCCTGACTAAGCTTCCATTCAAGAATGGCATTTCATGCCTTCAACCTCCTTATCTCCTCGTATTCAGTATTCTGAGCATCATTCAATTAAGATATAGTGGAATTGTTTCCAACACCTGCTTTCTTATCAATACACTCACATTCCTCTAAGGTGGTCTTTGAGAAGGTCTGCTTGCGAGTTCCCACTGTTTGTTTTCCTAAAGGGACTTTGAAGAAGTTAAACACCTTAGTGATAAAGAACCCATAAGGCAAACCATGATTACCATCCTTGAAGTCTTCCACTTTCTTCATATTCTCTATCATAAGACCAGGAAGATTGACAGTGGTGTAAGCATCTAGTTCTTCCATGAGGAATAGGTCAGCTTTTGAAGTAATCAAAAGCCTTTCTGCACGTGGAAACAAGAACTTATTCACCATCTCAAACAGAAGTTGATACACTGGAATGAAGGCCTTCTCGTGTACCCGTTCCCCTTGCAGCACAACATCACCCTTCAGAACGACACTTCTAAAATTTGGAGAATAGGTACCCTCAATGGATGATACCACTTCAGTAGGCACTCCCAAATGTACCCTAACACATCCTCGTCCATCACAAAATCTACTTCGTTGACCTTCAAGCAAATGTTATCATCTTCCACTGTAAACATATCTGTGTAGAAGCTACACACCTCTTCCTCATACACCTTGGGGCTCTCATTGGTGAACACGTGTGTCCAGTTTTGAAACTCACAAATATCAACCAGTTGACGCATCCCTGTCATGTCAAGAATGTCAGGAGCAAAGGTTCTTCCCCACAATACCCTCTGCTTCCTGAGGTTTTCTCTGCCTTTATCCTTTGACACAATTACTTTGGCGCACTTGGAGGAACCAGGTTCCTCGGTGTCACCAGCCTTTCTTTTCACATACTTCCTCACATTCTTCTACTTCTTTTCAGACTTCTCAAAATATTTCTCACTTGACTTCTCTCCCTCTACGTTTTTCGCATCCATAGTTTTCACAGATGACTCCCTGCTGGTTTTGGAATCCAAGGTTTCTTACGAATTAAGGAAGCAAGTTCCTTATTCAACCTCTTCATTGTCGACATCAACAACAAGTGCCGGAGGCACTTCCTCCTCATTCACTAACTTTCCACATTTTACCCGCCTCCTCTTTTTCTTCTCTTCTTTGTTTTTCTTTAGAATAGATTCAAGGGATTCCTTCTTTTGGAGCTTGGTAGTGGGTCTTTTAAGAGTGGTATCTTTTGGAGCTTCCCTTCCACTTCTAGCAGCAATGAAGCTAACTATAATCACATTTTCATAGCTTCCTCATTATTTTCATTTTCCTCTTCAGATAGAGATCTTATCTCAGGAATGACAAATTTCAATGGATCAGCATTGAAGTGAGGAGAAGGAGCAGGATCAGTACTGACATGGCGCTCTTTTGAAGAGCAAGGTATTTCATCCCAAGTAGGAGCAGGGTACTGACAGGTGCCAAATTTTCAAGGGGCACCAGTTCCCTACCATCATCCTTGTGATTTTCACCTCCGCCCTAAGACCAAATGGTCTCATTATCACCCTCATAACCACCAACCAAACCTCCCTCGAAAGCAATTAGTAACGTGTTCTCTATGGCTTCTTGCTCATTTACCCCTAAAATAGAATTAGAGGATACATGAGGAACATTACATGTAGGATTGGAAATATTCAGATCAAAACTTGGAACGACCACTGCTGAAACTTCACCACTACCACATCTTGTTGGGTCTCAGAACTTTTCCCAACTTTTTGACTAGAAAATTCTTGTCGTTCGTCTCCGTCTACTGTTTCTTCTTCTGCCATTTGTTCTGGAGAGGCAGAAGGAGAGGTCGCAACAACGAACCTTTTTGGGTTCTAAATCTTATAGTGATGGTGAAACCCAAAAATTGATTGGGTTGGAGAGGAAGCAATAGGTGGTTGGTCTGGTATGAGATTTTTACTAGGCAGCTGTTGGGACTTAGATTCTCGCTCCAGTGCTTCGTGAGACGAAGACATAGTGGGGACGACACTAGAAGTGTTTGGAATTTCTGGATTCTGAGACATAGTGGAGATTAAAAGTAAAGACACAAGAAGAAAAAAGTTTTCTTTGAGAGATAAAAGGGAATTTTTTTCTTTGATATGGATAGTGAGGAAATATACAACGCTTGGGGTTATTTAGAGGAAGTGAGGGACTGTAACGACCCGAAAGGTCATTTTGAGCAATTGCACTTAGCTTGATATATTATAGGCATGGGTATCTCTGTATGATGAATTATGACTTATGTGAATCGTCGGTTTTGGTTTTCAGGTTATTCGGAATCGAATTGGATGAATGGACTTCATTGTTGAAGCTTTAAGTTCGAAGAGTTGACCAAGTTTGACTTTTGTGAATTCGACCTCGGAACGGAGTTTGGATGGTTTCATTTGGTCCGGATAGTGCTTTTGGACTTGGGCGTATGCCCGGATTTGCATTTGGATATTTATAGAAGGTTTCGGCACAAATTGGCGAAAGTTAGAAATTTGAAGTTTTGGAAAGTTCATAAGTTTGACCTGGAGTGATTTTGATAATATCGAATTCATATTGTGGTTCCGAGAATCGTAATAGCTTCATTACGCCATTTTGGACGTGTACAAAATTTGGGTTCATTTCAGGTTGATTTGGTATGTTTCGGCGCAAGTTTTGAAAGTCAAAAATTCAAAGTTCATAAAGTTCTATTTGAGGCGTGATTCGTGATTTTGATATTTTTATGCGTGATTTGAGGCCTCGAGTAGGTCCGTGTTGTATTATGGGACTTGTTGGTATATTTGGACAGGGTCCCGAGTGGCTCGGATGAGTGACAGATGTGTTTCGAATCATTTTCCTCCATTTTGGCCTTGTTGGTGTGTTCTTGTTTATGGTGCATGGATTGTTCTTCGCGATCGCGGATCAGTAGACGCGATCGTGTAAAGGGAAAATGGATCTGGGCTGTTTTATTCGCGGTCGCAATTGGCCAGACGCGATCGCGTAGCTTGGTGTTGAAGACTTTCTGTGTTTGCATATGAGGAATTGCGGTGTTGAGGTATGGCAGCTGGGAGCTGGGGAATTCTTCATTGCGATTGCGTAATGTGACTCGCGTTCGCAAAGCTTTGGCATTAGTGGTCATCGCGTTCGTGTGACATGTATAGCGAACACGTAGTGCTTTTTGGTGGCAGATCATTTTTGTTCATCGCGAACGCGATGGAGTTTCCAGGTTCATATAGGTGGATGCCTGGGCAGAAGTATAAAGTACTCTATTTCGAGGGTTTCGACCATTTTTGCATTTTTGGAGCTATGGATCTTGGATAGAGGCAATTATTGAATCCATTTTCACCATGTGAACTAGGGTAAGTGTTATCTACTCATTTTTTATTTTATATCATGAATCTATCTTCGTTTTCGGCATTTGATTGAGGGTTCCAAACAAGAAAATTTGGGGTTTTAGCCTAAAGTTTCATGGAGTCAGATTTGAGTGAAACTAGCATGGTTGAACTTGTAATGCAATGGGTTGTCGGAGTTTATGAGTTTTTTTGGCTTCCGAGGTGCGGGCTCGGGTTGGACTTTTGGATGATTTTGGGCTTTTGATTAAAGATTCAACATTTATCGATGGGTTTGTTTTCCTTTGGCTAGTTTTGAGTTGTTCAGAGGTCGGTACGCGCGAGATGGCATTTTTGGAGCATCACTTGGCTTGCTAGGTATTGGAATTTGGCTTGTTCGAGGTAAGTAACACTTTTAAACTTGGTGTTGAGGGTATGGAGGTGATGCACATGCTAGGTGACGGCGTGTAGGCATGCACCGTGTGAATTATGACATTGTTATTCTTGTGGTACTATGTAGTCACTTGTTCTTATTTGTAACCATGAAATATCTACGTACTAAAGCTATTGAGTTGTGATTCATGTTAGAAACCATATCTAGACTTCATGTTTATTCTGTTGGGACCCGCTGAGGTCACATTGGTGTTGAATTACTTGTTTAAATTGAAATTTCATACTCAGTCATGTTTATTCATTTCATATCATATCTCAATATCTGTTGCTATCTATTGACACATCATATCATCATTTGGGGCTTGTTTCATGGCATTGTGAGCCCGAGATACTCGAGAGATTAATGACTGAGTGAGGCCGAGGGCCTGAGTGTGAGTGATATTATGGGATCGGATTGCACGACGCAACATGTTATATTGATTATATTATGGGATCAGGATGCATGCCACAACAAGTTGTATTGATTTGTGCCATGATTGGCTTAATATAGCGCTTGGGTTGAAGGAGCCATTTCGGAGTCTGCACACACGCCAGTGAGCGCGGTTGGTTTATATAGAGGGATAGATCTTCCTTTGACATGGATCTTGTCCGAAGCATTTATATTTTGGGATGGATCTCCCCCGAGCTGGATTGGCCTTATAAAGTACTGAATGACGGACTACCAGTTGCTATGTATATATTCGAGATGGATCTTCCCTGGGATGGATTGGCCATATACAGTACTGAGTGACTGATTATGTCGAGTGATTGAGCATGATGAGTGGAAAGTGTATGACATAGAGATTGAGTACTTTGAGAGTGTGAGTACATGAGTTCATCTCTGAGATACATTGAATTGACATGCACACATGACATACAAGGATAAAGATGCATTTTTTCTCATGTTGTACGGTATCACGTCATTCATGACTTCTCACATATTGACATATGGGCATACTGATGTATTTTTTACACTTGATATATGGAAAGAAATGAAACATCTTATTTATTGTTGAAAGGATTGTTGGGAAAAATTATTGTTTTCAAACTTACTCATATTTTCGACGATTTCGGTAAAGGATTTGGGTTCTCACTAACATACTTTAAAAGCAGAACTATTCTTCGGGAAACTGTGAATAAGCAGAGCATTGTATCTTTGAATTACTTCTTTATTACTAGTTTTACGTTGTTATGAATTGTTGTTGGCTATTGGTGTTTGACCCGTCCTTTTTTCCAGCTCGTCATTACTTTCAACCTAAGGTTAGTTTTGTTACTTATTGAGTACATGTGGTCGGTTGTATTCATACTACACATCCGCACCTTGCGTGCAAATGTTAGTTGCTGACGTTGTTGTGATCGACAAGAGCTAGAATTGAAGACGTACATGCATTCCGGTTGTAGCTGCCTCTTGTTCATGGTAGCCTTAGTTTCATAAAAAAACTGTTTATGTACATTTTGAATCGATGATGTATTTACTTCATACCAGTCCATGGGGAACGTGTCAATTTCATATGTTTTCTTTTATTTATTTGTCTTATTAGTTTCATTAGAATTGGTTAGTTTTTAATTGGATTACCTAGTGGGTTGGGTTAGGTACCATCACAACTAGTTGGATTTGTCGTGACCGATTGGTATCAGAGCTCTAGGTTCATAGGTTCTACAAGTCATGAGCAAGTGTCTAGTAGAGCCTTGTTGATCGGTATGATGACGTATATACCTATCTTCGAGAGGCTACATGACATTTAGGATATACTTACCATCTTCCTTTCCTTATCGTGCGGCATTGATTGAATTTGAAGCATAACTCTTTGAATTCCTTCCACGCATTCGTATGCGCATGTGAGGGCTCGGTATCAGTTGTGCATCAATGACTTATGATTCTATGGATGAGGTGCGAGATGTGATTTTTGCGTGTTGATGATGGACCGGTCTGGAGGACATGAAGCTGGGTTTTGACTGTAGCTGGAGCACGGAGGTTTCTGTTGTGTGAGCACGTGCTTTTGGACTTATACGTCCGGTAGTGTCCCTATGAGCGGAATTTGTGGCTGGATGGCTACGTGATGGGTATGATGTGACTACGAGATGTGTTCATATGGTTTAAATGTGACGAGAAGAGTTTTCTTGAGATGTAGAAAGGACTAACTGGTGTTTGATTTTTGTCTTGATTTTACGTATAGTCTCGAGTTATGAGTTTATTGGAGGATCCTTCATGTTGTCTAACTATGGAACAAATTAAGTTCTCATGCCTTGTTGGTGAGTTCAGACTCAGGAAGATTAAGTAATTGCGTAGTAGTTGTGGTTGTGGAAGGGTATAAAGAGGTGTCAGTTTGAGGCTAAGAAGGTGGATTACAGCCTGCGAGGTAATCTATGGATGTGTGAATTTTATGATATTGTGCGGAGGATTTCTTATCTACCAGTGAGTTATATTTGTGAGATTTGAGTTTGGATCGATGGTAATGGTTGACTTGACCGTCACGAGGATAAATGCAAGAGTCGCAAATGATTGGAAGTATTAGATGGTTTGTGTTACATGAGCTTATGAAGGATTTAGTTGAATTTCAGTGCGGGATTATGGTAGTAATAGAGTATGGGTATTGTGAGTTATCGAATGTTTTGTTCTATGGATTTGAGCCAAGTGAGGGAGTCTGCTATCAAAAATTTGACTTCGTGATTATGTGTTGTATCAGTTTCAGTCTGAGGCATACTTGTGAATCAGTTATGACTTACAGAGGTTGAGTTCGAGGATGACTCGAGTGAAGGAATTTGTGGATACGGGTTGTATTATACTCTATGGTTATATGGGAATTCATGGAATGATTGAGTGGTTATTCGTGAAGGATGTGGTATGCATAGAGTAGGAATTTGCTTGGTTGCATTAAGGAGGGGATTATTTCTTTAGGTGTCGTCGTGCTAATGGGACACAAGTCGTTCGACCAGTTTGGGCGGTGTAATTAAGATTTGAGCTGAGTGGATGACTCTCGAGAAGGTTCTAATGGATTCAAGATTTATGTGTAGCGATTGAGAATTTTTCGGATTTGTATATGGCTAGAATTTGAGATTTAAGTTGGATGGTTTCAAGACTTGTGGCATTTCTATAACATTGTGGATTATACACTTCAGTATCATGGAGGTGAAATAAAACAATTTTGGGTTCGTAGAAGGTCTTTTCAGACTGGGTATCTTGGTTGTGGTACTTTTGGGGTGCTTGAGAGAGAATTCATCGACTTATGGGCCTTAGGGCTGTGTGATTTTATGCTAGAGTTTGTGGGGTGAGTTTTGGTTAAGGATTGTGGTGTTCTAGCAAGGAGAAGTATCAATCTGAAAGCAATTTAAAGGGAACTCAGAGAAATAGGACAACTTGATAGTAGGTTGGATCATCACGGTAATGGATATGATCGATTCTTTGGGTACTATGATGTGGTGAGTTTCTACAGGTGTTTTGTGGCAATGCTCTTGAGTTTTGGTGACCTACATGGCTTGGTCGAGTTAGAGGGATTCAGTTCTGATGGCTAGATTAGGTGCAAATAGGTCTCGAAGAGTCCTCAATGGTTTCTACCATGATTTGATATGAGTATTTCTTACTGACGTGAGGAGCATGTCGCGTATTGTGATTTTTTTCCCAGTATGAGATCAGATGGAAGGTTCCTAGCTAATCGAGTATGTAGTTTGCTTGTGACTTAGAGTGGATTATGTGATTCTCGTACTTTTCATATGATGGCATGATCGATGTAGTGTGTTGTGTGGGATCGAGATTTATATGTGCAAGGTCACGAGTCAGTTATGATAGGAAGGACATAAATTCTTAGGCAGCATGGACAGTCTCAGATGACTAGGTGAATGATATTACTACTTGGTATTGTCTGGAAAGGGTGCACATTTCAGAAGGCGCATTGTGTTTTGACTTACGGATACTTCATTGGTATTGCAGTGGTCGCCGAGTTGATCTATTGTTGATATTCAAATTTTGCTATGTGGCACGGAAGAATTATAGAGATATTCCTTGTGGGGTGATCGTGTATGAGAGATGTGTTAGACATTCGGGCAGTGGAGTTGGGATCAGATATGGTGATTCGTGTGTTCTATGGATTTGGAGACCGATAATTTTTAGAATTAGATTGTTTCGTGGTTGTGGAATGTGAAGATGTGTTCAAAGCTAGCCAGATGATAGTATGTGCTATGATCCAGTCATTGTGGACTCCCGGAGGGTTATTTATCTATTGTGGGTGGTCAGAGTTGATTTGGGGTCCATTGGTAGGCCAAATAGGGATGTGTATTCTGCACCGGGTCGGATTGGTCGACTCCGTATTGTTATTGTTGAAGGGTGTGTCATTCGGTTAGAGTTGAGCTTATTCGTGTTCTTATATGTTCCATGTATTACTCTTCTATGCTACGAGGGGTGTGATTCATTGGTTATATGCACACTTGGTGCGGTTCTACTTGGGCCTTAGAGTGGAATTTAAGTGAGGGGTATTAGGTGTTGAATGATTGATTGCACATTGATTATGTTCTTTCCAGACTATGGTATTGAGTTAATTGCTTCTCAGTGGTTATGGTCATGCACCTTGGGTACTACACGTCAAATTGTGCGTGATTGTTGATTTTGAGCATTGTGACTTGAGGTGTTTCACGTGGACCGGTGTTTGGATGGGGTCGCGTATTGGAGTCATTGGTGGTGGTACTCGTTGAGCTTGGTGGATGGTTTTCCCATTGGAGTCATTTTCTATGTTTGAGTACATTTGAATTTTTGCGTATTTGTGCACGGATTGCACGGTTGGTGGTTTAAGGTTTTATTGGTGTGGCATGTCAGTAGAGTAGCTGGTACTTGATAAGATGAGGATGTCGGATCGAGGATGGGTGCTATTGGATTTGATTGCGGTATATTTGAAAGGATAATGATGTTTAATCAACTTAGAAATTTGCTATGGTTCTTGTCAAAAGAGAGGGAGCACCATGACTTGTTGGTCTAATGAATGGCTATGAGTTCTGCATGTTTCTTTCCTCATCGGCAGTGTAAGAAGGTTTTAGAACGAGGTTTTTTTTATATGAGGTTTATTACCAGTGTCAGGTTGGTCCTCAAGCAGCTATTGCTGCCGGAAGTTAATGTTATGAGTATTTGAGTTATGTGATATATCAGGTGATTGTGTCTTGGGTTATGGTTATGGCTTGATGCAGCTTGTTCAGATTTATACAGTGCGTGGATGCAAGATTTGTGCCTTATAAGAAATTTCGAATGTTGGAAATTGGATTATGTGGTTTATAGACTAAGGTTGAAGTAATGATCTTCAATATGTTATGTTGTTGGGCCTATATGGAATAGGGTGGCGTGAGATCATCCCCGGGTATGTGCATGGTAAGGTTACACGGTGATCTGACAGATTAGACAGTTGGTGGTTTAAGGTTGTATGCCACAAGTTGTATTGGTGTGGCATTTCAGTAGAGTAGTTGCTACTTGATAAGATGAGGTCGTCGGACCGAGGATGGGTGCTATCGAATTTTATTGCAGTATATTTGAAAGGATAATGATGTCGATCGGCTTAGGAATTTGCTATAGTTCTTGTCGATAGAGAGGGGTCTCCATTACTTGTTGGTATGATGAATGGCTATAAGTTCTTCGTGTTTCTTTTATCATCGGCAGTGTACGAAGGTTTTAGAACGAGGTTTTGTTTGATATGAAGTTTATTACCAGTGTCAGGTTGGTCCTCGAGCAACTAATGTTGTCGAATGTTATTGCTATAAGTATTTGAGTTATGTGGTATATCAGGTGATTATTTCTTGGGTTATGATTATGGCTTGATGCAGCTTGATCAGACTTACAGAGTATGTGGATACGAGATTTGGGCCTTATATAAAATTCCGGATGTTGGAAATTGGATTCAGTGGTTTATGGACTAAGGTTGAAGTAATGATCTTCAGTATGTTATATTGTTAGCCCTATATGGAATAGGGTGGCATGGGATCACCCCCGGGTATGTGCATGGTAAGGTTACACGGTGATCTGACAGCTTAAGAACAACTCTAGGCACGTTTGAGGACGAACATATGCTTAAGTGGGGAAGGATGTAACAACCCGACCGGTCGTTTTGAGAAATTGCACTTCACTCGGTGGTTTACGGGCATGAGTAGCTCTTTATGATGTATTATGACTTATGTGAATCATTGATTTTGGTTTTCAGGTTATTTGGAATCGAATTAGATGAATGGATTTCATTGTTGAAGCTTTAAGTTAGAAGAGTTGACCAAGTTTGACTTTTGTGAATTCGACCCCTGAACAGAGTTTTGGTGGTTCCGTTTGGTCCGAATGGTGATTTTGGACTCGGGCATATGCCCGGATTGCATTTGGATATTCTACAAGGTATCGGCACAAATTGGCGAAAGTTGGAAATTTGAAGTTTTGGAAAGTTCATAAGTTTAACCTAGAGTTGAATTTGATGATATTGGATTCAGATTGTGGTTCCGGGAATTGGAATAGCTTTGTTATTCCATTTTGGACTTGTGTGCAAAATTTGGGTTCATTCCGGGTTGATTTGGTATGTTTCGGCGCGAGTTTTGGAAATTAAAATTTTAGAGTTCATAAAGTTCGATTTGAGGTGCGATTCGTCGTTTCGATGTTTTTATGCGTGATTTGAGGCCTCGAGTAGGTCCGTGTTGTATTATGAGACTTGTTGGTATATTTGGACGGGGTCCTGAGTGGCTCGGATGAATTAGGAGTGTGTTTCGGATCATTTTCCTCCTTTTTGGCCTTAATGATGTATTCTGGTTTCTGGTGCATGGATTGTTCTCCGCGATTGCGGATCAGTAGATGTGATCTCGTAAAGGAAAATGGAGCAGGGTTGTTTCTTATTTGTGGTCGTGATTGGACAGACGCGATAGCGTAGCTTGGTGTTGAATACTGTCCGCATTCACGTATGAGGAACTGTGGTCGTGAGGTGTTGAGGTTTGGCAGCTAAGAGTTGGGGACTTCTTCATCGTGATCGCGAAATGTGATTCGCGTTCCCGAAGCTTTGGCATCAGTGGTCATCGTGTTCGCGTGGCGTGTATCACGAACGCATAGTGCTTTCTAGTGGAAGATCATTTTTGTTCATCGCGAACGCGATGGATTTTCTGCCTTCGCGTAAGAGGATGCTCGGGAAGAAGTATAAAGTACTCCATTTCGGGGGTTTCAGCCATTTTTGCATTTTTGGAGATATGGAGCTCGGATTGAGGCAATTCTTGAAGCAATTTTTACCATGTGGACCGGGGTAAGTGTTCTCTACTCATTTTTTATTTTATATCATGAATCTATCTTCGTGTTTGGCATTTGATTGAGGGTTCCAAAAGAGAAAATTGGGAGATTTAGCCTAAAGTTTCATAATGTAAATTTTTGAGTTTTGAACATCGATTTGGAGTCGTATTTGAGTGAAACTAGTATGGTTGGACTCATAATAGAATGGGTTGTCGGATTTTGTGTGTTTTGTCAGGTTTCAAGGTGCGGGCCCGGGTTGGACTTTTGGATGATTTTGGGCTTTGATTAAAGTTTCAACATTTATTGATGGGTTTGTTTCCTTTGGCATTATTTGATGTATTTGAGTTGCTTTTGGCTAGTTTTGAGCCGTTCGGAGGTCGGTACAAGTGAGATAGCATTTTTGGAGCATCGGTTGGCTTGCTCGATATTGGAATTTGGCTTGTTCAAGGTAAGTAACACTTCTAAACTTGGTGCTGAGGGTATAAAACCCCGAATTACGTGATATGTGTTTGGTATGGAGGTAACGCACATGCTAGGTGATGGGCGTGTGGGTGTGCACGTGTGAATTGTGACTTCATTATTCTTGTGGTGATGTGTAATCACCTGCTCTTATATGTAATCGTGAAATCTCTACGTACTAGAGCTATTGAGTTGTGATCTATGTTAGAAACCATGTCTAGGCTTCATGATTATTCTGTTGGGACATGCCGAGGTCATATTGCTGTTGAATTACTTGTTTAAATTGTAATTTCATACTCAGTCATTTTCATTCATTTCATATCATATCTCAGTCTCTGTTACTATCTTGAACATCATATCATCATTTTGGGCTAGTTTCAAGGCATTGTGAGCTTGAGAGACTAGAGAGATTGATGACTTAGTGAGGCCGAGGGCCTGAGTTTGAGTGATATTATGGGATCGGGTTGCACGCCGCATCATGTTATATTGATTATATTATGGGATTGGGCTGCACGTCGCAACATGTTATATTGATTTGTGCCATGATTGGCTTGATATAGCGCTTGAGCTGAAGGAGCCCCTCCGGAGTCTGCACACACCCCTAGTGAGCGCGGTTGATTTATATAGAGGGATGGATCTTCGTTGAACATGGATCTTGTCCGAAGCATTTATATTTGGGGATGGATTTTCCCCTGGCTGTATTCGCCTTATACAATACTGAGTGACTGACTGGCAGTTGCTATGTATATATTCATGATGATCTTCCCTGGGCTGGATTGGCCATATACAGTACTGAGTGACTGAACAAGTCGATTGATTGAGCATGATGAGTGGAAAGTGTGAGACAGAGAGATTGAGTACTCTGATAGTGTGAGTACATGAGTTCATCTCTAAGATACATTGCATTGACATGCACACATGACATACAACATAGAGATGCATTTTTCCTCATGATGTACGGTATCACGTCATTCATGACTTCTCACACATATTGACTAGGGGTGGGCATCGGTCGGTTCGGTTCGGTTATGAATATTATCGGTTTAGCATATCGGGTATCGGTTTACAAATATGATAAACCGATAACCAAACCGATAAGATATTAGTTATCGGTTATCGATTAATCGGTTAACGATCATTATCGGTTCGCTTATCAGTTTACCCGATAAGATAACTCAATCTAGAGTTAAGAAAAAAAGAGAAGACAATTCACTCGAGTTAAGCAAAAAAGAGAAGAAATCACATATAGTATACTATTCAATTATGCATTCTAGCCACAACTAATATTTGAAGCATGTTTCATTTTGACAAATTCATGACCTATGCAATCTCAAAAATTGATAGTACAACTCCACAAGCATTCTATCTCCAATTCACTGGAAATATTAGTTAACAGGAACATAAATTACAAGTTTTTGGTTTCCTGCCAAACCATAATCAAGAGATCAATGTTATTTTTCAGAGTCCAATTGTAGCAAGAGCAACAAGAGTACTAGTAATTCAATAATTGTCCAAACACAACTGAAATATAGTGTTAATTCTTCAACAAAAGTTGTCCAAATACATTAATAACAATACAAAGTAGTAGCAATTTCACCTTAAAATTAAAAAGTACAAACATAGTACTAAAACATGAGCACAAAATAAAGAATCAGAAACATTCAAAAATCCTATATTTTTATTATCGAACTCTACTAACTCAAAATAAAGGAATGAAATTTGTTCTTAACAAAGAAGTAATTTTGGAATACAAAATTATGCTAAGATTCTAAGAATGTGGTTGTATTTTGAATTTTGAAGAAGAACTTTTCAATAATTGAATTAGAGTCTGAAGAGTGAACTGGAAACTTCAATCTTGAATGCGACTGGAAAAATTGGGAGAAAAAGAGAGAATGAAGCCCTAGACGTATTTATATAATTAAGGGTAAAATCCTAATTTTTTATTGGGTTATCGGTTAACCCATTAAGAAATTGGGCAAATCGTGGCCTGAACCAATAACCCAATAGTGAAAAAATACAAAATCGCTATCAAACCGTTAACCCAATAACCCGATATTGACATCCCAATAAGCTTTTTTCAGTTCGGGCTATCGGTTATACCCGATATATGCCTAGCCCTATTATTGACATATGGGCATGCTAATGGTACTTTTTTACACTTGCTATCTGGAAAGAAAATGAAACATCATATTTATTGTTGGAAGGATTTTTGGGTAAAATTATTGTTTTCAAACTTACTCATATTTTCAACGCTTTCAGTAAAGGATTTGAGTTCTCACTGATATACTTGAAAAGCGAAACCATTCTTCGGGAAACTATGAATAATTTGAACATTTTATCTCTGAATTACTTCTTTATTACTTGTTTTACGTTGTTAAGAACTATTGTTGGCAATTTGTGTTGGACCCGACCTTTGTTTTAGATCGTAACTACTTTCAACCTAAGGTTAGGTTTGTTACTTATATAATACATGGGTTCAGTTGTACTCATACTACACTTCTTCACCTTGCGTGCAGATGTTGGTTGCTGATATTGCTTTGATCGACGGGAGCTGGAATTGAAGACGTACCTGCGTTCTGGTTGTAGCTGTCTCTTGTTCATGTTAGCCTTAGATTCATTAAAAAATCTGCATATGTACCTTTCAAACACATGATGTATTTATTTCATACCTGTTTTATAAATTCTACTCTTAAAAGTTCATACTTTGTACTACCAGTCCATGAGGAACGTATCGGTTTCTCTTTTATTTAATTTTCTTATTAATTTCATTGGAATTAGTTAGTTGTTAATTGGCTTACCTAGCAGGTTGGGTTAGGTGCCATCACGATTAGTTATATTTTAGGTCGTGATAGGGACCGATTACAAACGTGTATGAATTAGTGGGTAGACGGGTCATTTGGTAACGAGTGTGTGACGTTTGAGTTATAAAGAGATGATAGAGAGAATAAGAACATTTAATGACGTGACACTTTTATAGCCGTTAAAAATGTGCATAAGAGTACAAAGGAACTACTAAGCTGAGTCAAGGGAACCGGGTTCCCTGACTTAATTTTGTAAATGTGAGCCTCATCCTTTTACCAAGATGCAACGTTACTAGCTGCTTGTTTGTTCTTTAGTTGCCATCCGTGTTTACCTGTAACAGTATAGAGATGAGTTAGAACTTGCCAAAAAACACTTTTTAGTTGTTTTACCTATTCGTTCTTTCATATCCAATCATTGAGGGACCTGGAGCTCAATTTGATTTTATCAACCCCAATGCCAATCGGTTCTTTTCAAAGTGCTCTCTAATCAATGCTTTGGTGAAGATATCCACTACTTTGTATTCTGTTTTACAGAACTTCATGCAGATAAGACCTTTTTCAACATTGTCTCTTAGAAAATGATGTCGCACATCAATGTACTTTGTTCTCTTATGTTGAATCGGGTTCTTTTCCATGTTGAGAGCACTGGTATTATCACACAATAATGGCCCACAATCAGAAAATACACCAAAGTCCTCCAGTTGCTGCTTGATCCACATCAGTTGAGCACAACAAGAGGCAGCTGCCACATACTCAACTTTTGCAATTGAAAGAGCCATAAAATTTTATTCTTTGTACCTCATGAAATCAAAAACGATCCCATAAAATGTGCCATGCCATATGTGCTCTTTCTATCCACCAGATAACCAGCATAATCAGCATGCCAAATTAAGTCGAAATTTTCTCCTGAAGGATAGTAGAGACCCAGGTCCTGTGTTCATTTGAGATATCTTAGAATCCTCTTGGCAGCTTTCAGATGAGATTTATTTGGATTGGATTGAAATCTAACACATAATCACACACTAAATACAATATCAGGTCTAATAGTTGTGAGATACAAGAGTGAAGCAATGATACCTCTGTACAGGGTTTCATTTCAAAAGAGAACCAGGCTCATCCATGTCCAGACGAGTGCATTGGAAATATGAGTATCAATGGTCTTTGAACATTCCATCTCAAATATCTTTAGGAGCTCTTTAATGTACTTCTGCTGACTTAGCATTGTTCCTTTAAGGGTTGTTTGGTTTGAATACGGCTTATGCCGGGATAAGTTATATTTGTATAAGTTATGCTGGATAAGTTATACTGGGATTAGTTATGCTGGGATTATTTTTTATCCACTGTTTGGTATGTTAGATTAAATATGACAATTGCATAATTTGTAAGAAGAATGTATAAGTTATATCGGTGCTAATTACCCCACCCTCTATAAGGTATAAGTTATCTCGGTGTTAATTTTAATCTTGGGATAACTTATACCTGGTTTGCTAACCAAAGGAAGTATTAAGGTGGTATTAAATTTTTATACCAGCACTATACCTTTTTATACATCATACCAAATGACCCCTTTAGGGGTTTGCTTAACTTGCAATCCTAAGAAAATATTCAATTCCCCCATCATGCTAATTTCAAATTCGCTTCCCATAAGCTTTGCAAACTCTTCACACAAGGAGTAATTTGTTGCACCAAAGATACTTTAGTTAACAAAGACTTGCACAGTAGGTTCCTCCCCCGTTTCTTCATAAATAGGGTGTTGTCGATCCTCTTGTAAAGCCATTTTCAAGAAGGAACTTGGACAACCTCTCATACCATGCACGAGGGGACTGCTTCAGTCCATATAATGCTTTGTAAAGTTTGAATACATGTTTAGGATTCTCATGACACTCAAAACCAAGTGGTTGTTTGATGAAAACTTCTTCTTTTAGATATCCATTCAGAAATACAATTTTGACATCCATTTGGGACAATTTGAATTCCATATGAGATGCAGAGGCAATGAGGATTCTTATAGCTTCTATTTGAGCAACTGGGGAAAAAGTCTAATCATAGTAGATCCCTTCTTCTTGATTGTACTCTTGCACCACTAACATGGTCTTGTTCCTTGTTGTATTCCCAAATTCATCAAGCTTATTTCTGAACACCCACCTACTTCTTATAACAGTTCTGTCCGAGGGTCAAGGAACCAGGTGCCATACGTTGTTCTTCTCAAATTGATGGAGTTCATCTTGTATAGTAGTAATCCAATCAATATCTTCAATGCTTCCTTGATATTTTTGGGCTCAATTTGAGAAAGGAAAGATGAGAAGGCAAGTGAACTTCTTGTCATTGATCGGTTTGAATCCCTGAGTCAAGAGGGTGATCACATTTTGGAGAGGATGTGAACTTTTGTGCTTCCAGATAGATACTTGAATCTCATTGTGAGAAGACCCAGGTTTCTCTAAATGGTATCCATTGTTGGCATTGGTGGAGGAGTGAGTGCCACTTCTCAGCTCAGCATCAGGAGTTCCTTGCATGGCATCAACCTCTGTTCTCTACTTCAGTTGTTGTGATAGAGGAACTAGGTATGTATCAGCTGGAGATTTAGTTGCATAATCTTCATTGTATTCCTTAACTTGACTCATCATGTCAACCTTTGAATTTTCCATATCAATGACTCACTAGGAACCTTTGAGTGCTCTCCGTATTGATTAACCTTATCATGTGAATTTTTCCCACATAAGTGGTGTGATTCATGAAAGATCACATATATGCTTTCTTCAAAATATTGAGTTCTTTTGTTGTATACCTTGTATGCTTTGCTTTGTGATGAATATCCAAGAAAGATTCCTTCATCTCTCTTGGCATCAAATTTTTCCAATGCTTCCTTACCATTGTTGAGAAAGAAACATTTGCACCCAAATGTCCTCAAGTGGATTGGCTTGAGTTTTCTCCTGTTTAGCAGTTCATACGGGGTTTTGTTCAAGAGGGACTTGATCATGCACATGTTCACCATGTAGCACGCAGTGTTGAATGCCTTTTCCCAAAAGCCTTTTGTTATGCCACTGTCAATTAGCATAGTTCTTGCCATGTCTTCAAGAGTCTTATTTTTCCTCTCCACAATACCATTTTGTTAGGGGTGTTATGGGAGCTAAAAAATGTGAATTATACAATTTACAGTACAAAATTCATCGAATTTTGCATTGTCGAACTCTATGCCATGATCATACCTTATACTTACAACATTGTGGCTCATCTTCACTTGAATCTGCTTTACGAATGCAACAAAAACTGAAAAGGTTTCATCCTTGGTTTTGAGAAATAGGGTCCATGTGAAGCTCGAGTAATCATCAACTATGATAAAAATGTACTTCTTTCCTCATCTACTTCGCACCCTGATAGGTCCACATAGATCCATATGAAGGAGATCAAGTTGCCTTGAGGTGCTTACTTCATTCTTGGACTTGATGAGGACCTGACTTGCTTTCCTTTTACACATGCATCACACACCTTGTGATCTTTGAATCTTGACTTGGGCAGCCTACGGACCAGGTCTTTCTTGACCAACTTGTTAAGCAATGAAAAGCTTGCATGCCCCAATCTTGTATGCCACAACTCAGCATCATCATTGTTGATACTCAATTTTGCCCTCATATTTTTTCAGAATATATACACTTTAAAAATAGAATTTTTGCATCATTATTTAGTTTACAAATCGATACAAGCATTTTCTATAATTTTCCATAATTTTCAGAGCTTTAAATTAATTTTCTTGCATTTAAATTATAAAAATATTTAGTAATTATCCCTTTAAATTATTTTGTGATGACATAGTTACTTAAAATTATTATTTAACACTTATAATAGATATTTAAAATATTTTTACTTTATTCATATAATTACATTAGCATTTTAAAGCTATTTATCTAATTTTGTAATAATGACCTATAATCATACATAATTGCTCTTTATTTTATATTATTCGTGTCAAAATGACATCTTTATATTTTTATAATACAAATTTACTATTTTTATCATTTTAGTGCATAAATAACATTTAAATCTTTATATTTTATAATACAAAATTATTATTTTGATCATTTTAGTGCATAAATAACATTTCTATTTACTTAATAAGCATTTTTACAAATTATTTTTGATAAATTTTGTGTATTTAAATAGAAGCCCATGATTTAAACCTATTCTCGGACCCAAATTGACCCACTAGCCTAGCCCAATTACCCTAAGCCCAAAGCCAAAACTGACCCGATCGCGACCCACTACAAACGACCCGGCCCACCTATTCTCTAATCCAGACCGTTGATCTCTCAAGATCAACGATCCACAATAACACTACCCTTTTTAATTATATCCGCCCCCAAACCCTAAGCCCTCACTTATCTCTCCACAGTCGTCCTAACATGCTTTCTTCTCCTTCAGAGACCAAACCTTGAAGACCCCATTTTCCCTTTCTCATACGCATTAGACGCGGATTCTACTTACCTTTTCTTATATTATCACTCACTTATGGTATCTTTGGTTACCATTATACTTATGGCTAGTTCGATCCTCACATATCTAGCTTTGATTCTATGGTTCTAGATGCGATTGTGGTTCTATACACTAAGAAAGAGTAAATTTCTTCTTATTTGTGGAATATTTCCGTTAATTCGTGATTAGAATCTTTGAACAATTTTCCTTGAATCCGATTCTGATTAGGGTTTGAACTCAGATTTCTTCTTCACTGGTTTTATTATTGATTGCATGTAATATTTTCTTTCCTTATTTTTGCTTGATTGGCTATTTTTCATGTTTGTTCGTTCAATTTCCACCACTATATAAACCCCTCCCCGTCCCCCTTTTGGAGAGGCTTCTAATCGTAAAAGTTTCACTAAAAACTAAAGGCTTTCACTCTATTATTCTCTCATTCTCTTGTTCTATACTTTGGCTCTTGGCCGGATGAAAGCCAAGGCCACCGGAATTCTATTTTTTCAACTTTTCTTGGTGCGAGCACTGCCCTGGGTTCCTTTAAATCCCTTGGGAACTTTGACGCACTAAGATCCTGGGTTATACTGCTATTTGTTGACGTTCGGAGTGTTGTAGAGTCTGTTCTCTCTTATTTGTCTATTTGTCAGTCAGTAACTGGTAAGTTCTTTAGCCTTTGCAATATTCATTCTCCTGTGTTCATGATTTGTATATTCATACCTCTGAAATTTCATAACCTAATGTGTTTCTAGACTATCCCTACATGCAACCTTGATGGTATCGAGTCTGTTTTGTGAGAACCTCTTTAGCATTTGATTATACCTAAACTTCCAGTTCTGAGATATGTTTATGCTTAACTTGAACAGTTTAGACTCTTTTAAGTTCGTTTAGCCTAATGTGTTGGTACTTTGGATGTTTATATTGGCTATGTGGCATCAGTTTGTTTCTTGCTTTGTCCTGGGTCTCTATAGTGATCGACTTGTATTTATAATGTGCCCTAATCTATGTTAAGACCTTCACTCTAGCTGGACTTGCTCCTATGATTATTTTTATCACTCAGTATGTCTTAAGCTTGCCCAATTCTGTATTCCCAAGTAATAAGTTGGGGCCTTTTAGAATAGCTTCTTAACTTATGTTTCCCTATATTTGACACTGTTTAGCTTTATTGATGTGAGTTGGTTTGTTTAATTTCTGGTTTTCAGCATAACTTGGACCCTTAAGCCTTGAACCTTTTAAGTTAGTGCTCTATTTTTTTTTATCTCGTTTGGCATAGTACACCTTTGTATCTTGGTTTGGTAACCTCAGAAGGCATAATTCCCCCGCTTCCTACAAAATGTTCTCTGCCCCAGTATGCTAAGTGTTTGTAATTGTGATATCAACCTGTCTTTTGAGTTTTGTTTATCCTCTTTTCTTGTATGTTCACTGTGTAATCATCCCTGCAATGTCTGTTTCTAAAATACAAATGCATCTCTTCACACACTACCATTTGGTCACTATTCTTTGACTCTCATTGGTTACCTATAATACTCTGAACCTATAACTCTTGGCCGGCTGAAAACCAAGGTCACTAAGACTTTCTATATTGACCTCCCTAGTGAGAGCACTACTCGAGGTCCATTTGAGACCCTTGTGAACTCTGACACACTAGGGCTTGAGGTTATTTGGCCATTCTCTTACTACTAAGACCTGAGCTATCTTTGACAATCAGTTTTGTCCTCCTTCTGTCTATTAAATGTGCAAATTGATTTGTTTAAGTGATTCAGTCTCTGGATCATATGGTCTCTCTATGGCTGTTTGGTTTGGTTTGAGTTCTTCTATGGTTTCTGGGCTATGCTTATGGATATAGTCCCCATTGAGATCTGGGTATGCTATTTGGTGGAGAAAGAGTTTAGTTAAAGGCCTGACAATGTTGGGTATCTCTTTGGGCCTGTCTTGGGCCTACTGTATTACTTTTACCACTTTTGAAGTTACATACATTACTAGGTCTGTAATAATTTTGCAATAAATAATTGGGGTGCTAGTGAAATTGGGAAACGGGTATATCCTAATGCTTGCATGAGAAGGGCAGAAAGCATGTCTACAGGATTTATGTGATCTATTTCCTATTTGACCTGCTATATGTGTCATTTCAGTTTCTTCGTGCACTATTAGAGATCATGTTGTTAGGGCAATCACACACTCACATAACTGGTATACTATCAAAGCATAAGTACTATATTTATTCTCATGTATGCTGCTATGTATCGCTAAACAGCATGCCTATAGGAAATAATTGATGATAATTGCTCTTCATTCTGCACCATGTTCATTAGATATCATGCCTATAGGATTTCGATTATTTAATTCGCTATTTCACCATACAGTTCACCTAGAAAACATGCCTATAGGAGCTAAATGTATGAAAATCAGCTCAATTCTCCAATCTTTAGAAATCCTGCCTATAAGATATTACTACTCGCTCTAAGGTACTGATGTTGAACTCTCTAAATACTGTTTTATTGCTTAGCCACGCGACTATTAGGAAGCACGAGTGATTCTAAGCACTTCCAATAATTCTCATTGTCCCTTACTGTGTAAACCACTTAGAGATCATGCCTATAGACTTATTAACTTATAATCTGTGATCTCAACTTAGCAGTATCAAATACTCACAAATTGGTAATTTAGAAATCATAGGTCTAAAGTGGCTCTCCGCATTTGAAATTGGATGTACAACTGAATCAGATCATATAGAAGCCATGTCTATAGAGATTAATGACTTCGATCTCCTTCAATTCTGAAACTGCCTGATGCCCAACGTAGATGTCTGTTTGCATGCATTTGTTGTCTAATTACGGAGACTAGCTTGAGCCTTTAACTGTATTTTAAATGTAGTCCTATTTGTTTTGAATTTTCGCCTAGTTTTGACATTTTCTGAGCAACCTAAGTCAAGTCTAGAACCACCAAAAATAGAAGTCCAATGCCTCCTGGACCATAGGTATAGGACGAGTAATGCAAGTATAAGGCACGATTTAGAATCAACAAGTGCGCATTAGGTAACAACTTAAAGATTGTAATCGGGTAGCAGGAGATGATATTCCGTGCTCGCTAAATAATACGAGTAACACCCCATCTTGAGAGAGTTACGAAGTATTATTTATGTTGCACGAGTGATCCTTTAGGCTAAAAAATTTAGGACCCCCCCCCCCCCCCCCCCCCCCCTCTCTTCCTATTCCTATTTACCTTTGAATCAAGTGTTTGTATTTACTCAAAGTCTTTTGATAATAGAATTTCCCAAACTTCTTGATTTTCTTCTTCTTTATTTATCAGACTAATTCATATAATTCATGTTCGGTCGGCACCCACAATTGTGGACCTTGAAGAGTGCCCAACACCTTCTCTTTGAGGTAATTTCGAGCCCTTACCCGATTTCTGGTGATGCAAACTAGTCAAACCTGAGTCATATGCAAATAGGTGCCCTAACTCAACTCAAACCGTTTGGTGGCGATTCTCCTCTTTAATACCCGTTTAAAAGAGTTGTCACATGTCAAAGCCTGATTTCGCGAGAAAAATGGGCGCGACAGCATGACGACTCTGCTGGGGATATTCAGGCTCTTACCATAGCAAATTTGGTTTGTATGAACTATTCTTCCCTAATAAATGTGCTTCCTTTTCTTTTTATTTTTGCTGCTACATGAATATCTTGCTCATGTTTTCCCTTTTTTGATGCATGCACGCCCTTCCCCTATTCTCCCTTTATTTGAATTCGTATTATTATGCAATTCCCTTCCCTTCTCTTCCTTTCTTTGCTCAAAATTGGCTATAACATGCGTATTTTTTTTCTAGTCGTTCTTATTTGCTCCAAGTCATTTAAAAAAAATAAAATATATATATATATATATATATATATATATATATATATATATATATATATATATATATATATATATATATATATATTTGCTACATCATGTCTCTCCCCTCCCTTACTCCCTCGCTTACTTTATTACAACTCCCATATTGCACGAACTAACTTTTTCTTGTTTTTCTTTCTTTTTATGTCTTTTACATTTCATTTTAATACTGCATTTACTGTTTTCATCATGCAAAATATTTGACAATGTTTTATTTATATTTGCATAAAGCATGCTCCACATCATATTATACTCATGCCCAATTAATACCATAGCGACGCTTGATGAGTGTCCGCGCTCTTCCGAAATCACCCTTCAAATTTGAAAAGGCTTATTTGCGGTAAAACTAGTCGATCAGCGGTGCAGTCGACGGTTCCTTGCCTTTCCCTCTCAAGTTGTCCTCTTGAGGGTACCAGTCTAGCTTCTTCTAGAAACTCCACTCTAATATCAACTATGCATGCATCATGTCCAAACCTAGTGTGGGTTGGAATGCTGTCCGCGTGATAACTCGCTAAGGAAAGCCTTGTCCAAAGTCCGCCGGGATTTCCATAATCCCAATGGACACCATCACGATATGTGAATTATTTGGAGAAAATGTGTCGGTATGCTGAGCATTAATGTGTAAATAGTCAAATCTGGAGGGGTAAAGGGCTAACTCTATTTGTTTTGCAGAAATGAGGCACAAAGTCCCCAGGTTCGGCATGGTTCAAAACATCCCGCCTTTGCTGCTTGATTGGTGAAAAAATCTCTCATTTAGTGACAAAAACCATGTAAAAAGGGTCATGGGGAATCTACCCTCCTTATTAGACATTCAGCTAAACACCACATTGGTTGAGGCCGCCACCATGTTTTGGAATGAGAAGAGAGATGTCTTCTTTTTTGGAGACATATAAATGACTCCTTTTTAGAGGAAATATGAGGCTTCGTTGGGCTCCCATGGGATAGTCCTGGCTTTTTTGTTGCCGAAAAACCGTACTCCCTGAGGTTTCTTGAAAATGATGGGTTTTAAGAAAAATAATGAATTACTCAGTTTGAAGAAGTCATACAAACCATTTGAGTTCCTTTATGAACACTACGCAAATAGCAAGTCATACTGCCTTCACCATGATGAACTTGCCATTACTTCCTTGGGTTGGACACATCACCGGATTTTTGTATTCATTGTCTGTTTTCTAGGGATGCTGATATTTCCAATGAAGGGGGAAAGGATCCACACTCGCCTACCTATGGTCTCTAAGAATTTAATAGAGGGAATTGAGGGTCAAACCTACACCATCATCCCTATGATTTTAGCTGAAATGTACCGGGCCCTAGATCGCTACAAAAAAAGACATGGGCACTTCAAGGGTTGCAATCTGTTGTTGTAGGTATGGTTATTAGAACACTTTCAAAGAGGTGAATACCGTCAAGAACTTCCGCGACGACCATTGAATGACCACATAGACTATCATCATCCAAAATAATGACTTTTATCCCAAATAGGTTTGCGCAACCAGGAAATGTTGTAAGTTGGGTGCGTTTCTTCAGAAATTTGACTGATGAAAAGATGCATTGGATGTTTGAATGGTTCCCTAGCAGTGACTTCATCATTAGTTCAAGAGAGACCACTCATCTGGTACTGATCGGGTTAAGAGGGATTTATCCTTATGCTCCTATAAGGGTAATGAGGCAGGCTGGGAGAAAACAGGTTATACCTCTGGTTTTCAACATGGTCCAGTACAAAGCAGACTTCAAAGGGAACACCATTCCATTCAAGTTCGAGGCACAACATATGTGAAATCAAAAGATTATTGTGGAAAAAGATACCATCGAGCCAGACAGGTATCATGTCGGCCATGAGTACTTCTATTCATCATGGTTGGTAGATGATATAGCGGGAGATGTAAAGCGAGGGATTAATCTTAAGAATAGGGTTATAGACGACGACGTTGAAGCACAAGTCAAATACAGGATATGCACAAAAGGGTTTTCGAGTATGAAGCCAGGCATTTGGAACAACATAAAGTGGACATGGAAGCAATCAACGAATGGAAATAAATCGCTACTAAATCAACAGAGAGGTTGGAATATTTGGATCAGGGGTTGATGGAGCTTGAGAGGAAGATGAGGAAAAGGATCTCGGACTATCAGAATGCAGAGGGCAACGAAGGAGGGCATCTAGCAAAGGCTTATCTGTTGTTGGACATGCGCGACCTGGAAAACCTAATCGATGGAGCCAAGAAGGCCAAGCATGGAGAAGGTCCCTCTGGGACCAAATAGATTAGGAACAATGTCTTATTTCTTTCTAGACTCGTTTTAGACTTTGATTGTAATAAGGCAAATGCCATTAGTAATTTTTTCTCATTATTGTCGTTTTAGTAGAGATTTGGTTCATTTTTCATATTAATGAAATGACGCAGTTATTGGAATCAATTTTATCCAAATCTATATGTCACTTAGGCTTACCTTGGGCACAATGAGGTCCCCCAAATTAGGGCGCGAATTTATAATTCTGCAATACATGTTTAAATATCGCAAACATCCTTCTAATATTCCCTACTGACTTGGTTACCTTTTCTTTTGTTTTATTTTGTTTATACCTATTCCCTAAGGTTGTTCGTGCATATTGGCATCATCGTCATATCATACTAGATCCAGAGGTCCTCCACTTCCTCCTCCTCCAAGTGATCCCCAAAACAAAGGAAAAGCTAAAATGGATGATATCAGCGGTATCAGAAAAGACAACGCTACTCACGTAGAGAATGTCGAAACTTCAGATGGTCGGAGTACTCCAGCACAGAACGACTTGGTCTTATGGATGGAATAGAAAATACTGGAGTTACAAGGGGAACTTGAGCAGGTCCGGAACTTGGCGAACCTTTCCCTCACCCTGAATGTCCCCGACATCATGTATTGGTAAAAAAGAGTTTCACACGTAATCCAGCTTTTGACAACTCAGCCAGTCACGTGGACACAGGAAAACACGACAGCTGGATGTAACTCTTTGAAGAGGTACGGTACAAAAAGAGGCACGGTTCATTAAACCCATGAACTTATCAGCCACGGGAAATTCATCTTGATCAAAACGGGAGAGAGGCACGGTCAGAATGAATCTAGACAAAGCTACGAGCAGATTCAAGGACACATAATTGATTACTCGAACATTATGTAACTGAACCCTTATTACCGTTATCCTTTGTAACGCCTCATTAGTGTCATAATTATTCATTAATGAGTAACCATAGCAGGAGTCGTACGTTATAAGAATCTCCTATATAAGGAAGGGGAATCTAGTTTGTAAAGGCATATGATTCTCGAATACAATCAACTTCGATCTTTTATTTCTATAATATTTTCTATTATTCATTTTTGGCATCATCTTGATTATCAGTAACCCGTATTCATCTTAAAAATAAGCTTTAGTCAAAGGGTCTAATTCTTTGGTTAAACAAATTGGTTCTGTTACCAGGAATCTGATAATCTTTGTGTACTTTCCAAGTGATATCCTTTGAATTATGTCAAACCCCAACGACAACAACCAACAAAGAAGTGGAACCCCAATTCCATCACCTTCAGGAACCCCACGTGGTTCGAGGGAAAAATCCCTAGAAAGATCCAATAACAACCATGGTAATAATGATCAAACTGTGGAACAAGATCATGTAAAGCAAATGATTGCAGAGTATGTGAGCCAAGCTTTAAAAGAATTTGCGAGAGGATTACCAACAACGTTGCCTACACCGCCAACGCCACCCCCCAATAACACCATCACCATGGAAAATCCTCAATCTGGGTTGGCAAACTTAGGAATAGGAGATACTCCTAATGAATCTCTCGAAACAAGACCAGGTATATCTAATAACTCAGAATTACAAAATTTACTGCTAACCATGAAAAAACAGATGAAGGAGCAGAACGATCGCATCGAACAAATTCCTGGTGTACCACCTGTCATCAAAGGCATCGATGTTGGTAGATATTCTTAACAACATTGGAAGCCAAGTGCAGCACCTTTACCTATACCCAAGAAGTTGAAAATGTCTGACGTTTCCAAATATGATGGAACAATTGACCCACGCGACCATGTGACTGCTTTCACTACTGGGGTAAAAGGCAAGGACTTAACGAAAGAAGAGATTGAATCAGTCCTTGTCAAAAAATTTGGGGAAACACTTACCAAAGGGGCTCTAACCTGGTATTCTCTTCTCCCTGAAAATTCTATTGACTCTTTTGCTGAGCTTGCAGATTCATTTATAAAAGCACACTCTGGTGCACAAAAAGTTGAGAAGAGAATGGAAGACATATTCAAAATAAAATAAGGAGACACAGAACTACTCCGAGAGTTTGTAGATAGGTTTCAACGAGAAAGAATGTAGTTACCTAAGGTGCCTGATAATTGGGCAGCCATGGCATTTGCAAGAAACTTGAACGATAAAAGATCAGAAGCCACCAGGCGACTTAAGGAGAATCTAAGAGAATTCCCCGCCACAACATGGAATGATGTATATAACAAATACATCACTAAACAAAGAATAAAAGAAGATATCATTGCTCGTTTGAGAGATGAAGATCATTCCAGATCCAGACGTCCTGGATCAGATAGAAGATTAGGTAAAAACAGGTACGATCCTTACTTAGGACCCTCGGGACGCGATATCTACCCCAGGTTCGAAAACACTAGGTCGGACTATAGACTACAAGGAAGAGATGTAATCTCATCCTCGTCTAGATCCAGAAAAGATCGAGATGAACGACCTAGAGGTAGTACTCAAACTAGGTATCATACCTTTAATGTAAGTACTACTGAACTTGTCTCAATATTGAAGAACATGGGAGACAAGGTTAAGTGGCCCAAAGAGATGCGGTCAAATCCAAATAGAAGAAGCCCAGATCACTGGTGTGAATTTCATAACGATCATGGGCACAAAACTACGGATTGCAAATTTTTACAAGGTGAAGTAGAAAATTTGTTAAAACAGGGCTATTTAACAGAATTGTTTAGTGATAAAGGTAAACAGGCATATATGAGGAACAGGCAGGAGCCCCCAAAGCCTCCTTCTCCAAAACAAACCGTTAACGTAATACACAGGGGTGAAGAAGTAAACGGAGTGATTTGCAAAACAACCACAAAGTTCACAATTACACACGGGAAACGTGCTCGTGAAGAAGACGATATAACCTTCGATGATGCATATAGCAACGGATTAATGCTTCCGCACAACAATGATCTGGTAATATCTCTACTTATTCATGACACTAACGTGAAAAGAGTGCTGATTGATCCAGGCAGTTCAGTCAATATCATTTTGCTAAGAGTCGTGGAAGAAATGCTACTGGGGAATCAAGTAATCCCAAAAGCACGAGTCATATCCGGGTTTGATAACTCTACGGTTATAAAAAAAGGAGAAATTGAGCTTAACACTTATGTTGAGGGGGTGATCAAACGAGCTAGGTTCCAAGTCATCGATACTCACATGGCTTATAACGTGATCATTGGAAGGCCATGAATCCACGACATGAAAGAGATACCCTCCACGTTACATCAGGTAGTTAAATTTCCCTCTGAATGGGGGATTCAACAAATCAAAGGAGATCAGCAGACCGCAAAAAATATAAATTATGTGGTACACTACAATAAGAAAATAGAGGTGGAAGAATTACAAGATAAGGAAATCTCCGAAACAGGTAACACCGCCCAAACAGACATGAAAAAAATTACTGCCCAAATAGGTACGGAAGATATTATTGCTGAAACAGGCACGAAAGAAAATACTTACGGGAAGAAGAGTCAAGTTACCACGAAAGGTATACTATACTACACAGATGCGGATTCCAGACCGGACGTCATTCATGAACCAGAGGAAGATGAGCACATCAAAACAACTACGGAGGAGCTCGAAGCTGTCCCGTTATCTGAACAAAAACCTGAGCAAAAAGTGTATATAGGCACGAGGCTAAGCACTACTCGAAGAGGTAAGTTAATTGATTATTTAAAGTCTAACGCAGACTGTTTTGCGTGGTCCCAC
>MDKI01277102.1:0-29167 GCA_005239505.1 Nicotiana paniculata
GTCAAAACTCGGATTTGGCCGAACTGGGAACCCCTGGCGTTTGGACCCTAAGGCCTGGCTAACACCAGGCTAGGGCTGGCATTTCAGCCCTAATGCCTGGCTAACGCCAGGGTAGGGCTGGAGTTTCAGCCCTAAGGCCTTGCTAACGCCAGGTAGGGTCAGGCTGTAGGGCTCTGTCGCTCGGTTATCGCCCGGGTGTCTCCTTTCGCGTATTTTTCGACGTATTTGAATCCCTTTAGCTCCGTTTCCATCTTCAATTCACCTACACATAAAATAAACTCTATTAAGCACATAACAAGTGTATTTTTATCATTAATGCACCTCAAATGTACGGTATATCACATGTTAAACTATGCATTTTAGTCTCACATCACATGCTCAATGAATTTCTTAAGACAAATACATAATTTGAATGAAAGCTACTGGGTTCGGCTGAACCCGTAAGTTATACTCTCCCTCTGCCCCTGAGTGTGCGACCCATAGGTTCAATACTAAGTCGGTAGTAAATTGATCATATCAATATACTAATCAAGGTGGCGTCTAGCAACACTCCTTAACGACCGGTGAGAATGAAGTATACAATTTACTCTCAAGAACCAATAGAAGAATAAAGTAGTAATTCCTTCTGTCCTTATAGCTTTAGGTCACCCTAGGTTATGGTTCAAACTGTCAAATCCTAATTGGCGACCAACTATGTGTTCATGTCAAATATAATCGACCATTGAATGACCTAAGAAACTCTTTTCTTGTTTCATTGAATTACCCTGGCCAAGGTCTTGGTTTGGTCATTTATAATTCATGACAACACGGAGCTTAAACTCATTACCAAGAGTTGACAGATTCCATCTTGATCAATTATTAACTCTACAAGTATTTAATCATACACAATATCCTTTCAACTATCGCCCTAGGGACATAGGTGTCTAGTATCAAAGCACAATAAATAACTTGTCAATTACTATGATGATCTCGGGTCAAAGGAAACGATTACATCACATTCTTCAAGAGAATATCATATTGACAGTTTATGGTAATTCTAACCATTAGGAATTATCCAATGAGTCAGTTCAATGATCATATCTATGGATGCATCATCTATCTACGTGTCTTAGTTAATGAGATAAACTCATCTTTATTCAATAAAGACGATCACATAAATATTGATCTAACCAGATTACTAATGTCCAAATTAATAATCCTATGATCAAGAACAATTTTAGATTAAATTATAAGAAACTTCACTCTCATTATCATGATCTCCATCACGATGGTAAGTCTCAAAATTTAATCAAGGATCTTATTAAATTAATCAAATAATTAATAATAACTATGATAAAAGAATATCAAATGCCATATATTTTTATATCAAATAATGTTCATAAAAATATGTTTAAATCATCAAATATGAAATTGTATCTAGGACATATCTATTATATCCCTAACTCATAGTACCAGAAAGAGGAAATGATCTCATACTACCACTTACAATTTGAATAGAATAAAATAACCTTATAAAGATCTCATATATTTTATGTACAGATCTCTTATTTTATCTTTTAACAATTTCCCATAAAAATACGATATAACTAAGATAACATTTATGCTGGACAACAAAAACAACTCATATCTCCCGCTCAAGGAGAGTTTGCACGAATCTATACTCCCAACACCAAAATGTTAAGAGAATAGATAAAAGGAAAAAAGAAAATATAATTACCCGATATTACTTTTTCTGAGTGATTGAGTTTACAAAAAGTTGTCTACAAAGAGTTAATATCAATCTCACGTATTTTTGTGAATATATAGTATAGATGAACCGAATTAGGCAAGTCGATACGCAAAAGAGGTTTTAATATTCAACTGATAATCAAAAGGGATGGTTTTTCATAATTGATAATCGGCTTAATGTATGAATATTTTGATGTATATTACCTCACTTTATGCTCATATCTCGTAGGTTTCGGATATATAATATAATTATTTGCGCTAATTTGTGGTATTGCTATATGTAGGAATCATTTGGATGCAATTCGGGACGACTGGAGTGAAAACGGGAAGAAAATGCAAGATTGGTCATTTGAGCGCCATAGACAGCGTGGGGCGCTACCTGTGGCGCACAAAACAGAAAGTTGCAAAGTTGAACGTCAGGGTTAGCGCCCTACGCTGCTCTGGACGCTCAAAACGTGAACATATCCTAATTTCGACTACGACTCGGTTATTTCGACCCCAAGACGCCCCCCAACTCATATAAAAGCCAACCTAAACCTATTTTGAAAGGGAGGACGTGACTTTGAGAGAGGAACAAAAGTACGAAACACTCGGGAGCACGGATTTGATCAATTCTTCCATTCTTCTCTTAGTATTCACTAATTTTATGCTTGAAAATATTTTTTTTATGATTGTATGAACATGAGTGCCTAAGAACCCTAATGTTCTAGGGTCATGGGTGCTACATGAATGTTGGCGTTTGAAGTTTAAATTGACGAGTTTGATTTTATCATATTGGGTTGTTTATTTAATGATGTTCTTAATTATTTTGTTGAGCAGCTAACAGTGAAATACTATCTACGAATCTAGAGTTGAACTCGAACCTGGGAATTCTAGATTGCTGATAATAGGCTAAATTCACGTAGTTTAGTGTATATTTGTACTCCAACTAAATGATGCTTCACTGTCTTAAGAGTGTGAAATGATGATAAAATTGCTCTAATTGTTGATTTTATGTTTCGCAGGAGCTAAATGCGCTTATGAGGACCTATGATGGTGTTTGGAGCCAAATTGAAGGAGAAAGACCTTTGGAATATTTACCGTATGAAATGAAGGAGAAAAAAACTGCTTGGACAGATTATAAGTCCACTAGCGCGGTCTTAGCGCGACCGCGCTAGTCCAGCGATCCCAGGCAGAATGTATAGCCATTAGCGCGCCCAGTAGCGCGATGACTAGCGCGGAGCGCGGGCGCGCTAGTCCAGGCGAATACGTTAATTTCCAGGGGTAAACTTGGAAGCTCGGGACAATTCCGCTTAACCTATATAAGGTTCAATTCGCCCAAAAGAGAGGATTAATCAGTTTTAGAGTCTTGTTCAAGAAAAGCAAAGGCAAGAGGCAAGGAGCGCAATTGGGCATCAAATCTCATCTCTTTTCCTCGTAATTTTGTCATTGTTGATGAATTCTTCTGTTGTTATATTCAGTACAATTATGATTAGCTAATCTATTTAGTCTAAGGTTTTGGTGGAACCCGTTGAGGATGAACATCTTGTTATATTTATATAGTTTGCTTGGTTTCAATCTCTATTTGTTCAACTAAGTTCTTATTGTAGTTGATTGAAGGACCCTCAATTAGCCGTGCCTATTTAGTATGTATCTGTTCGGGAGAGAGTGCATATTTAGGTAGTTGTTGAACAACACCACTCCCAAAGTATAGGAGGGATCCATAACTGAGGGTTTAAAGGTTGGATTAGGATTAACGATACCTTGGGTGCAATCTAAAGTGAGCTTTAATAAAAGCTAGCTAGTGTAGCTCGAGAGAGTGCATCTAGTAAATTATCGTAATTGATCGGGAGAGATTTATGGTAGAAAAAGTGCTCATGATTGATAGAGATAATTAGGCCAAACAATAGGAAATATACAAGATGGGATTTCATCAGCGGGGGAAACTATAACTTTAGATCCTTCTCGTATTTGTTTACAACTCAGTATTAGCTATCTTTTAGTTTACTTAATTTCATTCAGTTTAGTGAGTACAAATACCAACAAATTGTTATTCTCAACCGTTGGGAAGTTGATTACGAAGAATCAAGTGAGTCTAATAACTATAATTGATAGGTTAATTCCCTGTGGGATTCTACTCTAGGAGAAATACTCAGATTATATTTGCAATGCTCGCTTAGTCTTTTTATAAGACATAGTTGAGCGTGATCAAATTTTGGCGCCGTTGCCGGGGAATTAGCGGTGTTATCAATTACAGTTTGAAGAAATACAAAATTCTAAAGTATAGTCAATTTTCTTTAATTTTTCATCTATACATTTAAATTTTAACGTTTGCTAACTTGGTTGTACAGGTGCATGCATAGAAACTCGTCGAGAACTGGTGAAGTATTTGAAGCCTTATCAGACCTCGAGAAAGTTTTCAAGGCCTTAAACTGGGCCAACCAACAAAGCAAACAACAACCATCAATTGAACAACTTGAACCTGACATGGAAAATCTAAACAACAGGAACAATAAAAGGGACGACGTGGTAGACCCAGTTGTGCAGATAGTGGCAGCTCGTTTGCCAGAGGCTCTTTTATATGACTGGGCACAACCCACGACGGATAATTTGGCCACTGCGATATTAGTCCCTTAGATACAGGCTGAGTCCTTTCAGATTACAAATAATATGTTGCACTTGCTGCAGAACAAGGGATGATTTTCAGGGTCATACATTGAGGATCCCAACAGCATTTAAAGAATTTTCTGTTGATTTGCAAAACTCAGAGGCAGCCAAACGTCACTCAAGAAGCGATAAAACTGTTGTTGTTTCCATTCTCAGTGACAGGAGCAGCCCAGACTTGGCTAAACTCGCTCCCCATTAATTCCATTACCACATGGAAGGAGTTAGTTAAGCAGTTCGTGAACAAATTCTATCCACCCAACAAGACAACTCAACAAATTGATGAAATCTTGAGCTTCAGACAGAAGCCAACTGAAACATTCCAGGAAACATGGGAACGATTTAAAGGAATGTTGGTTATTTGTCCGCACCATGGTATTCCAGAGCAGATGTTGGGGACGCGTTTTTATATGGGTCTGGCGGATACTGTAAAGGCAAATGTAGATGCTTCAGCTGGTAGAGCATTCTTGAGCAAAACATGGAGAGAAATCCAAATCCTGCTTGATAAAATGGGACAGAATTCGGGGTGGACAACCAGGAATGTGCCCATTACTCCTGTATTTCACTCAGTGCCCTTCGATCCATCCAATACTCTTGCTGAGAATGTGGCCACCTTGATAACACAGATGAGCATACTAACTAAAAAGGTGGAGGAGTCAGGGCAAAAATAGCAGGTACATATTGTGGATACAACCAATGGGGGCTTGTGCACATCTTGCATTAGTCAGCCACTTGGTAATCAGTGTACCGCTGAATGTGACCATCATCACTACCCGAAAAATATGAACTATGTGTCAAATTATGGGGGTTAGCAACAGGGTGGACAGAATTGGGGCCAACAAAATCAACCATACAGGCCCCCTCAACAGCATCTCAACAGTGGAAACATAGGAGCCATGCGGCCTCAGGGTAATGTGGCACCTTACCAAAGGCCACAGGGGTACAATATTCAGAATCAGCATTAGCACAGGCTTATCACCCCCCTCAACAGCAACATGGTGGTAGACAGGAATATGGGTTTTCCAGACTTGAAGCAATGATGCAACAGGTTATTGGGACAACTGCAAAAATAAGCAAGAGAGTAGATGCACATGAGTCAGTTATTAAAAATATTGAAGTGCAAATGGTCCAGATCTCGATGTCTTTGAATAATTTTCCTCAGGGGACATTTCCTGGTACACTCAAGTAAATCCTAAGGATCATGGTCCTAAGCAGCTAATGGCAGTGAGTCTACGCAATGGAAGGGACTTAGACTTGGAGGAGGAAAGAGCTCGAGAAAGCAGACAGGCTGAGACACTGGTACCAGTGCCTATTGAATTTGATGAGTCAAAAAACTGACTGAGGGGACAGTGCAGCCTGCACAAGGAGAACCCAGCACACAGCTCGAGGCTGAGAAAGAAGCGGAGCCAGCCAAAGAACCGGTAATTGAGGTGGTGGCTGACAAAGAAAAATCCCAACTCACTGGAAGAAGAGACCTCCAACACGATTCCCACAGAGGCTGGCTAAGTACAAGAAGGATGAGCAGTATAAAAAGTTCTTGGACATGTTGAAACAAATACAGGTAAACATTCCTTTGATTGATGCTCTGAAGGATATGCCTGTGTATGCCAAAATGATGAAGGACTTAATTTCCCAAAAATTTGATTTCCAAGACTTGGCCACAGTGACGCTTACTCAGACTTGCAGTGTTGTTGTGACCCGACCAATTGCGGAAAAGCTGTCTGATCCAGGGACTTTCACCATTCGCTGCACCATTGGAAATTTTGCCTTTGCAAAGGCACTTTGTGATTTAGGGGCCAGCATTAATCCTATTCCCGTCGCCATCTACAAGAGGTTGGGGATTGGTAGAGCTAGACCATCCTCTATGTTGTTGCAGCTGGCAGACAGGACGGTAAAAAGATCGTCAGGCATTCTGGATGACGTATTGGTGCAAGTAGGGAAGTTTTGTGTTCCCTGCAGATTTCGTGATACTGGACTGCAGAGTGGATGAATAGATTCCCATAGTTTTGGGAAGTCCATTCTTGGCCACTGGGAGAGACCTCATTGATTGTGAAATTGGGGAGCTCAAGATGAGATTGAACAACGAGAAAATCACATTCAATGTGCAGAAATCCATGAGGCGACCAAGTGAGTTCGCCAATTGTTCTCTTGTTCATTTTGTGGATGTGATAGTGGAGGAAGATGATGAGTCCTAACTATTGAGGACCCCTTGCTGCATGTTTGATGAATTTGGGTGAGGTAAATGGGGAAGAATTGGCAAAATAGGTGTTAGCGCTTGACGGAAAAGGTGTTTGGCAGAGGGCACTCGAGTTTGAGCCCTTACACTTAGAAAAGAGAGAGACTCCGCCAGCCAAGCCATCTGTTGAAGAGCCACCCAAGCTGGAGTTGAAGCCACTACCAGCCCATCTCAGGTACGCGTTTCTTGGACCTAATTCTACTTTACCTGTTATTATCTCATCCAGTTTGCTAGATGTGCAGGCAAAGCAATTATTACAGGTACTCACAGAGTGTAAGACGGCCATTGGTTGGACCATGGTAGACATAAAGGGGATCGGCCCGGCATTCTGTATGCAGAAAATTCTGCTGGAAGAAGGGCACAAACCTTCCAGGGGAACACCAGAGGCGGCTGAACCCAAACATGAAGGAAGTGGTGAAGAAGGAAATCATAAAGTGGTTAGATACGGGAATTATTTTCCCCATCTCTGACAGCAACTGGGTTAGCCCAGTACAATGTGTACCTAAAAAGGGTGGCATGACGTTCTGGCCGGAGAATTTGCATGGACTACAGAAAGTTGAATCTTGCCGCCTGTAAAGATCACTTCCCTTCATCGATCAAATGCTCGACAGACTGGCAGGGAGGTCTCACTTCTGTTTTCTGGACGGGTACTCGGGGTACAACCAAATTTCCATTGCCCCGGAATACAGAGAAAAGACCTCATTCACTTGTCCCTACGGGATCTTTGCATTCAGAAGGATGCCCTTTGGCTTATGCAATGCACCCGCCACATTTCAAAGGTGCATGATGGCCATATTCACTGACATGGTCGAGGATACCATGGAGGTATTCGTGGATGATTTCTCAGTAGTGGGAAATTCATTCGATGAGTGCTTAGAAAATCTGACTCGAGTGCTGAAGCGGTGTATTGAGACGAACCTTGTGCTTAATTGGGAGAAGTGCCACTTCATGGTACAAGAGGGGATAGTCTTGGGGCACTTGGTGTTGAGCAAAAGAATTGAGGTGGATCGTGCCAAAGTAGATGTGATTGCAAATCTCCCACCTCCCATATCGGTTAAAGCAATAAGGAGCTTCCTTGGGCATGCCGGGTTCTACCGGCGATTCATCAAAGACTTCTCCAAAATAGCCAACCCCCTATGTAAGTTTCTCGAAAAAGATAACCCTTTTGTGTTTTCTAATGATTGCAGGGTGGCTTTCGAGGAGTTGAAAAAGAGGCTAGTCACGGCCCCGATCATTGTTGCTCCCGACTGGGAGCAACCATTCGAGCTCATGTGTGATGCCAGTGATTACGCAGTGGGAGCGGTGTTAGGACAGCGAAATGAAAAGATAATGCACCCGATCTACTACGCAAGTAGGACATTGAGTGGAGCTCAGCTGAACTACACGGTGACCATAAAAAAGATGCTGGCAGTAGTGTTCGCCTTTGACAAGTTCAGATCATACCTGATCGGCTTGAAGGTGATTGTTTACACTGATCATGCTGCCGTCAGTTATTTGATTGAGAAGAAAGAGTCCAAGCCACGCCTAATTCGTTGGGTGCTGCTACTGCAAGAATTCGATCTGGAGATTCGTGACCGCAAGGGCACGGAGAACCAAGTCGCGGACCATCTGTCGCGACTTGAAGGCGCTGAAAATGCAGTAGAAGCAGATGATATTTTGGAAACCTTTCCAGACGAGCAACTACTCTCCACGATCATGGAGGAGGTGCCATGGTATGCAGACATTGCAAATTACCTAGCTAGTGGTATTGAGCCCTGTGAACTCTTATCTGTCCAAAAGAAAAAAAATTATTGTGATTTCCGCAATTATTACTGGGATGAACCTCACTTGTTTAGAATTTGTATTGATAATATGATCCGGAGGTGCGTCCCCGAGATAGAACAATTTTTTGTTTTGCAGGCGTGTCACGCATCAGCGTACGGAGGGCATTTTGGAGGAGTTCGAGCAGCAGCCAAAGTTCTAGAGGTCGGAATCTACTGGCCAATTGTTCAAAGATGCCCACCAATGGGTGAAGGGCTACGACTAGTGTCAACGGACAGGGAACATATCCCGTCGCCACGAGATGCCCATGAACCCAATCCAAGAGGTCGAGGTGTTTGATGTATGGGGGCTTGACTTTATGGGTCCCTTAGTTATCTCTTGCGGCAATAAGTACATACTTATTGTTGTAGACTATGTGTCCATATGGGTGGAAGCTGCAACACTCCCCACCAATGACGCAAGGGTGGTAGTAGGATTATTGAAAAAAAAATATTCACCCGTTTTTGGATTCCAAGGGCTATCATGAGTAACGGAGGCACTCACTTCTGCAACCGTGCATTCAAAAAGTTGTTAGCTAAGTACGATGTGAGCCACAAGATGGAAACCCCTTATCACCCTCAGACGAGTGGGCAGGTTGAGGTGTCAAATCGAGAAATCAAGAGTGTGCTGACTAAAACGGTGAACGCCACAAGAACTGATTGGGAGAAAAAGCTTGATGACGCACTATAGGCATACAGTACATTCAAAATGCCAATTGGTATGTCACCATACAAGTTGGTGTTTGGAAAGTCCTTTCACTTGCAGGTAGAACTGGAACATCGAGCGTGGTGGGCACTGAAATAGTTAAACATAGATATTGATGTTGCGGGCACAAGTCAAGTCACTGAACTGCATGAGTTGGATGAATTCACATATCTTGCCTTTGAAAGCACGAGGCTGTATAAAGAGAGAATGAATAGGTTACATGATAAGAACATTGTGGACCGAAACTTCAAACCCGGAGAAATAGTTCTGCTCTATAACTCCAGATTGAGACTTTTTCTGGGTAAACTCAAGTCCCGATGGTCTGGACCATTTCGTGTGGTCGAAGTGTTTCCCTCAGGTGTTGTGGAGATTGCTTCTGAAGAAGGTGCCCACACCTTCAGAGTTAATGGGCAGCGATTGAAACCGTATGTGGGGATGGACGATAACAAGGAAGTGTCTGTGGTGCTTCTTGATGAACCTCAGAAGTCGAGCGAGCCGTAAACGCACTCATTCTACAACGTGCTGCGGCGTTAAATCAGGTGCTTCATGGGAGGCAACCCATTGACTTGTTTGTAATTGTCGTGCCACGACATGAACTAAGGCCCTGATTGGGAGGCAACCCAATGTGTAGTGTTTATAAAGTAGAGGATGCATAGTTGAATTGTTGTAAGTACTAACATATGCAGATGTGCGCGAGCGAAGGGTGGACTCAAGCCAACCCAAGAAAAATTCAGAAAAACGAAGTATGGTGAGGCCTGGACTAGCGCGACCGCGCTAATGGACTTTTGTTCTGCCTCGTTTAACTGCCACTAGCGTGGTCGCGCTATGAGTGTGCTAGTGACCGCGCTAGTCCTGTCGTGACCAGGTAAGTTTTTTGTAAGTTTTAATTATTTTACCCAAAATATAACCCCCCCCCCCCACTTTCCCTACCACATCCGCCCACTCCCTAAAAATACTCTTCTTCTTCTCAAACCCTTATTCTTCCTTATCCTAAACAGAGTAAAACAAAAGAGAAGGAACCCTTCTCCCCTCTCAAGCTCAAGACACTCAAGAACCCTCCCCTTCACTTCTCACTCCTTCACACCATATGTATGTGTCTTCTTCTCTAGTTTTTTTTCTCTTTTCTGTTTTTAATTTGGCAGTTTTCTATTTTCCTTTGTTAAAAGTTGTAGCTTTTTCTTCTTCTTTAGTAGAAATACTTGGTAGTGTATGCTTCGTACTGGTGGGTGATTGTATTTGGGGGTGTGATATGTCTTTATTTAATTGGGATGATGTTTGGGAAATGGTGGTGGAAGTTGGGGATTCAACTTGTTAAATGGAGGCTCCGGTGAATAATGGCCACCATGTGTTTGTGTAAATGCCTCAATGATGGACAGTTATTGTGACCAAGTGTAAGGTAAAGTCTGAGTAACCACATTGAGTCACCTCGTTGGTGCTGAATTCATGATGTGTTTTTGTTGTAGGTACAATGGCTCCCCGAAAGCGTCAAGCCACCGGCTCCTCCTCAGGCAGACAAGCAGGTCCTTCTTCCTGAAGGCCAAGTTCGTTGATACTCGACCCTTCAACAACAATAAATTTGTATCTGCTAAGGCTCGGGATAGGTTCGCGGCAAAGGAATCAAAGGCATCCATACCTGAACGTGGCATAGACATTGACTCACTCTGGCATTACTGCTAAAGAATGTATAATGAGTTGATGCGGAGGAGAGTAGATGTGTTCTTTGAAGAGCCCGATGAGGCTAATGCCATGATAGTAAGGGAATTTTATGTGAACTGCCCAGAACACAACAATCATGTGGTCACGGTGAGGAAGAAGCAGGTAAACGCCTCTGTGGAGGCCATTCGGACGTTTTACCGGTTGCCAGGCCCGGTGGATATGTACGAGAACGGCTATGAAGCATATGGCCAGCGCTATACTCAGTGGGATATGTTCCTCCTAACCATTTATGTTCGGAATGCCGATATAAAATTGTACAAGTACGGGCAGAAGTTTCACTCTTCAGCCCTCACCTTTGAGGCTAAATGTTGGCTCTACCTGATTAACAACCCCTTACTCCCAACCCAAAATACCTCGGAGGTAAACATTCCTCGCGGGTGTTTAATCAGGTGCTTCATGACGGGCCGAGAATTTGATGTGGCCAAGCTTATGCATGAGGAGATGTTCGTCCGTTGTAAGGTTCAGAGGTATGGTTTCTTCTTCCCATCTCTAGTCACCAGATTGTGCCTTGCAGCTGGAGTACCGGGGAACTTGGCGGTCGATGGCAGAGTGCCAACGGGTATAGCTAGTTTTTTTTATTTGTTAGGTGTTTTGGGCACGGAGCTGAAATAAGAAAAAGCATCCCATAGCGTTGTTACACCCGAACACAAAAGACCCTAGAGTTTGACGCTTAGGCTCATTTGTTGACTCTCGTGTAATGCCTTAAATTTGTATGTTGTAACTGACTTGAATGCTCGGTGAGAGTGTCTTGATAAACCAATCTGGAGTGAGTCAGGTGCCATATGTGTGTGAGGTGTCACATTGTATTTTATGTCCACATTCGATGCCTAGAACTTGCCTTGTGTGTTTGCAAAGTGAAATAGTAGTTCGTTCAGTCTTAGAAGTGATATAGGCATTTCTTTGTTAAGCCAGACATAAAAGTGTATCCACCTGATTGTAATTTACCATAGTTAACCATGTTGAGCTTATAAGTCTGTTTCTTTGGCAACCACATAACAAACCTCACCCAATTGTTTGAATGACCTGTTTGTTTGAACCTTGTACCTCCCATGAGAACTTGAATTGTTAGAGATTATGTAAAAGTCAAAGTGTGGGGTGATGGTTTGGTTTTTGAGTGAAATTAAAGAAATAGAAGGAAAGGTGCAAAAGTGTGGGGAAAAAAATGAAAGAATAAGCGCCACTTGAAAAAAAAAGAGAAAGGACAATGAATAAATACAGTCCTTAATAAGTGGTGAGTCGATAAAATTGCACCTAAGGGAGTTTGGGGTAAATATAAAGAGAAGTGTGGTGGAAATTCTGGTCGTGCATAAGAATGGCCTGAAAGCTAAAGTAATTATATTAAAAGTGCTTAGGGAGGTTACTCACTATATCTAAATATATCCTAACCGTCCCTTAGACTACGTTACAACCAAATGAAGACCTAATTGATCTTAGACTGAATGGGCTCGATTAGTAGAGTATTACACTACGGGCAAGCCTATGGTGTATCTTTGTGGCATATGGATGTTCTTTCCGAGAGTGGGTGAATTCTTTCTATTTGAGTTCCTACATGTTCTTAATATTATTCTTGTGGAACTACTCTCGTGTGTGTGATGTGAGGGCATTTGATTCATGACGGAAAGGTAAGTCTTGACCTCTGTATAGAGTACTTTGAGAAAGTAGGAATATTGCATGGCATGTGAGAGTCGACCCTTGAGGTATGGATGTTACATTGCTAGGTATAACTCCTGTAATATGTTTGTGGTATGACGCATTAGGGAAATGCTTGATGAAAGGACCTTTGTAGAGTATAGTGGATTGCTCGAGGACTAGCAATGATTTAAGTGTGGGGTGTTGATAATAGGCTAAATTTACGTAGTTTAGTGTATATTTATACTCCAACTTAATGATGCTTCACTGTCTTAAGAGTGTGAAATGATGATAAAATGGCTCTAATTGTTGATTTTATGTTTCGCAGGAGCTAAATGCTCTTATGAGGACCTAGGATGGTGTTTGGAGCCAAATTGAAGGAGAAAGGCCCTTGGAATATTTAACGTATGAAAAGAAGGAGAAAAAAACTGCTTGGACAAATTTTAAGTCCACTAGCGCGGCCTTAGCGCGCCCACTAGCGCGACCGCGCTAGTCCAGCGATCCCAGGCAGAATGTATAGCCATTAGCGCACCCAGTAACGCGATGACTAGCGCGGGCGCGCTAGTACAGGCGACCACATTAATTTTCAGGGGTAAACTTTGAAGCTCGGGACAATTCCGTTTAACCTATATAAGGTTCAATTCGCCCAAAAGAGAGGATTAATCAGGTTTAGAGTCCTGTTCAAGAAAAGCAAAGGCAAGAGGCAAGGAGGGCAATTGGGCATTAAATCTCATCTCTTTTCCTCGTAGTTTTGTCATTGTTGATGAATTCTTCTGTTGTTATTTTCAGTATAATTATGAGTAGCTAATCTATTTAGTCTAAGGTTTTGGTGGAACCCGTTGAGGATGAACATCTTGTTATATTAATATAGTTTGCTTGGTTTCAATCTCTATTTGTTCAACTAAGTTCTTATTATAGTTGATTGAAAGGCCCTCAATTAGCTGTGCCTATTTAGTATGTATCTGCTCGGGAGAGTGTGCATATTTAGGTAGTTGTTAAACAACACAACTCCCAAAGTATAGGAGGGATCCATAACCGAGGGTTTAAAGGTTGGATTAGGAATAACGGTACCTTGGGTGCAATCTAAAGTGAGCTGTAATAAAAGCTAGCTAGTGTAGCTCGAGAGAGTGCATCTAGTAAATTATCATAATTGCTACGGTAGCAAAGGTGCTCATGATTGATAGAGATAATTAGGCCAAACAATAGGAAATATACTAGATGAAATTTCATCAACGGGGGAAACTATAACCTTAGATCCTTCTCGCATTTGTTTACAACTCAGTATTAATTATCTTTTAGTTTACTTAATTTCATTCAGTTTAGTGAGTAAAAATACCAACAAATTATTATTCTCAACCGTTGGGAAGTTGATTACGAAGAATCAAGTGAGTCTAATAAATATAATTGATAGGTTAATTCCCTGTGGGATTCGACTCTGGGCGAAATACTCAGATTATATTTGCAATGCCCGCTTAGTCTTTTTATAAGACATAGTTGAGTGTGATCAATTGCATATATAATTAAATATAGCAGGTTCTTGAACCCGGGCATAAGGGAACGGATTCGCAACTAGGATAGAAATATACCCAATTGTCTTGCTTGGTTGCAATACAAGAAGTATAAATGCATTTTTGTTAATCTTAACTCCATACACATATAGGCATTGAGTTAGCTTGAATAGGCGAATAAGAACTCAACAGATTCTTATGAGTAATATCAATCATGTTAATCAACAATCCAGATAAATCAATTAGTCATCTTAACCTAAGAACGCAACAAGATTGTTAGCTAGCCTATGACCCTGAAATACTCTCTCCTACTGATTGTTATCCGAAATTGCTTAAGTGTTGTGGTTGATTTCTAGTTATTTCATTGCTTGATAGTTTCTTAGGTAGTAAAGTAGTCACTTACACATTTTGTGAGAGAACTCTTGAATCGATAAGTTATTTGAGTTGAATCAGTCAAAAGTTAATTATAAGTCTACGTGAGAACGATACGCTACTCACTACTTTATTACTTGACGACCACGTATACTTGCGTGAGTGTGTTTGGTTGCAACAATAATCATGGAACTTGACCTAAGAAAAGAAAGGTTAATTCTTTTATTACGGTTGAAGTTGTATACACTGACAGTGAAAACATATTTTATACTATCAACTAATTTTAATTTGTGATTGCATGTTAGTTGTCCATTTAACATATTATCTATAGATATACTTGTAATTAATTTAAAATGACTTGATTATATAAATATAATTTCACCATCAATACATAAAACTTAATTAGTATCTTCTTGTTAAATTGGTGGCAACCGTCTTGAAATGTGGAAAACCTTAAAAATGAAATTAATTTAAGACAAATTGGATTCTTTCACTTTTTATTGCATAGAAAGAATGTTTAAATGTAGGTAAATTTGCTTTACCAACCACCATCTTTGACCTAATAGATAAACTTACATTCTCCTACCTTGATTTTCGACGTGCCCATGGATTGTACCCAAAACCATTGGACACCAACTTCCCTACCCCCCACCCATGTTATATATACCTCCCTTCTCATTCTAATCCCTTGTGCTCACTTTTCTCATAATTCACCTCTAGCTAATAAAAAAAAACATGGCCAAACTTCTCAACAACACCATCTTTTGCATTCTAATTACAATTGCATTTCTTTCATTTGCCAAGTTACTATCCTCCTACCTATCTATACCTCTCCCTCTTAAGTACATCTCACTTATTGTCTCTTTACTTCCCCTTATAATCAACTTCCTCTATGTTAAGCCCCAAAACAACGTCCCACCTGGTCCAACAGCAGTCCCAATTTTTGGTAATTGGCTTCAAGTTGGCAATGACTTGAACCATCAACTCCTTGCCACCATGTCACAAACCTATGGTCCTATATTTTTACTCAAACTTGGTTCAAAAAACCTAGTTGTGGTATCGAACCCTGAGCTAGCTAACCAAGTTCTACACACGCAAGGGGTCGAGTTTGGGTCCCGTCCACGTAACGTTGTCTTTGATATATTTACTGGTAATGGACAAGACATGGTGTTCACCATTTATGGTGACCATTGGCGAAAAATGAGGCGTATTATGACGCTTCCATTTTTCACTAACAAAGTGGTGCACCAATATAGTGATATGTGGGAGAATGAGATGGACCAAGTTGTTGATGACTTGAAGAAGAATGAAAAAGTGAAATATGAGGGAATTGTTATTAGGAAACGATTGCAGCTGATGCTATATAACATCATGTATCGAATGATGTTTGATGCCAAGTTTGAGTCCCAAGAAGATCCTTTGTTCATTGAGGCAACAAAGTTTAATTCAGAGAGAAGCAGATTAGCTCAGAGCTTTGACTACAATTATGGTGATTTTATCCCTTTGCTTAGACCATTCTTGAGAGGGTACCTTAATAAGTGCAAAGACTTACAAACAAGGAGACTTGCATTCTTCAACAATTATTTTGTAGAGAAGAGAAGGTAACTCATTTTTCCCTACTATGTTAAATTTTTTTATTGCAATAGTGACTATTCATGTTAACAATTTCTTCAAATATTTTTGAGGACAGGAAAATAATGGGTGAAAGTGAAGAAAAGCACAAGATACGTTGTGCTATTGATCACATTATAGATGCTGAAATGAAAGGAGAAATAAGTGAGCAAAATGTACTCTATATTGTGGAGAATATCAATGTTGCAGCAATTGAAACGACTCTATGGTCAATGGAATGGGCCATAGCTGAGCTTGTAAATCATCCCATTGTTCAACAGAAGATTAGGGATGAAATCTCAACAGTCCTCAAAGGCAAGTCAGTCACAGAATCAAACCTCCATGAGCTGCCTTACTTGCTAGCAACAGTAAATGAAACATTAAGACTCCACACACCAATACCTTTACTTGTACCACATATGAACCTTCAAGAAGCAAAGCTAGGTGGTTACACTATTTCGAAAGAAACTAAGGTGGTTGTGATGGCATGGTGGCTGGCTAACAACCCTGCTTGGTGGGAAAACCCGAACAAATTCCGGCCCGAGCGTTTTCTCGAGGAGGATAGGAGCACAGAGGCAGCTGTTGCTGGTGGCAAGGTTGATTTCAGGTACTTACCATTCGGTATGGGGAGGCGGAGCTGCCCCGGAATCATCCTTGCACTGCCAATTCTGGGGCTTGTCATAGCCAAACTGGTGTCAAAATTTGAAATGCTGGCTCAACCAGGAATGGAAAAAGTTGATACAAGTGAAAGAGGAGGGCAGTTCAGCTTGCACATTGCAAAACATTCCACGGTTGTCTTCAAGCCTATTGCTGCATAATATACTATAAAGATTTCAATGAATATTACAGTTTTTGCTATCTCTTTGTATCCCCAATACATTTAGTTAGTTCAAAATAATGGAAGTCTTCATATTCTGTGCCGATCCTACAGTACCTAAGACATTTTCAGGTAAAACATTTTGCTTTCCAGCTTCAAATTTTTCATATATGTGTGTATTACAAAAATGAGACAGCAAATTCATGCCACTTAACTACAAAAGGCTACAACTAGGAAACCCCAGTTTCGCTACACATGCTCTCATAGTTCCTCAAACAGTAAGAAGCTCGGTCAATTTATCTAAAGGGGGAAAAAAACAACAAAATGAAGAATTTGCTAGCTAATCCCCTTGTCAATGGGGGGAAATTTACACAGGACTTAATCTAATGTTAATGAAGCTCCTAAGTACACGCTCCTAGAGGTACAGAGAATTTGCAAACATTATTCCTCGCCGGAGGCTTTCACTGGCTGCACCAAACTTGTTCTCCAAAGCCATATCTCCCACAGCATGTGAAGCAGCTTTTAACTGTAAATCCAATAGAAAAATTTCCACTATTTGATTCCAAATATACAAGGGGGGAACTCATAACTAGAAGTATTATATAATGTTGACATTCTCATGGCAAAGTGTTGATGAGAAAAGATAATCAACTTATTTAGTGGAAGTACTCCTTGATGCACCAAACTAGCTGGTCCAATCAATGATTTTTTAAGGTCTGGTACATATTTCCAGATAAACACAATACAAAAGTATCCTCACATTACCTGGTTCAAAAATTCATCAAGCCTTCGTGCCAGCCGAATGATGCTACCTTCAAAGATATCAGTCATTTGTATAACCTCCGCGAAAGATGCTCCCTAAGAAAAAGCATAAATACAAATAAGAGATCCGAGTTTTTTCCTGTGCATTCTATTGGGGGCAAGGAACGACCCTGGGTCAACTCAATGTGGAAGACAAAATCCTTTTTAACCTTCGTTTCAGTTATTAACTGTATTTCAGGTGATTTAGGCAATCATTCATTTTTACCCAAAGAAGAATTTTGCAAAACAAAAAAGATTCCTTGAAAACTGAGCTAGAAATGAACTGAAAAATTCTCTTCTATAAAATATGAAAAATTAGTTTGATAACAATCAACTTTCCTCCAACCAGTATTAGTCATAAAAAAAAAAGTAGGCAAAATTAATCAGCAGTTCCAACTAGAAAATCATGGTTCCAGAATAAAAAATTATTGCCCTATAGCAGATTCATATTCCTGAAATTGTCAGCAGATTAATATTCCTGAATATGTATCTTGCAGGTAAATCATGATCCTGGAGCTTAACCAAAAAGATGAACATGAGAACACACAGAGTTAGGCGAACAGCAAGAACAAGGAATTACTTATGTTCTAGATGGGAAGACCACGCTGAAGGCAGAGGACTTCAAGTAGTTTTGCAAGTACTCCCTCCATCCTAATTTATGTGATGGTGTTGACCGGATATGGAGAAAGAAAGAAAGACTTTGGAAATTTGTGGTCTAACTTGCTATAGATAATTTTGTGGATAGTGGATATAAATCATTCATTAAGGGTGAAATGGAAATTTCAACTAAATTGTTTCGAAACATAGAAAAGGTGTTCTTTTTAGGACAAACTACAAAGGAAAGGGTGTCATATAGAACAGGACAGAGGGAGTAATAAAGAGCTCGGAAGTTAATGGTTGAAAGGGCAGACTTTTTGGTTTTTGGTTAGTTTCTCTGATCAGCTCATGTATACTCTGTTTTAGTGCCCCCAAAAAAAAAGGTATGATTTTAATAAAAACAGTTTTCACCCGTCAGTTACAGAAAACGAAAAAAAATACAGGAGCTTGGAAGGCAATGGTTGCAGGAAGATGATGCTCATTAGATGGTAATTTCTTTGGCTTGAAGCATGGAAACCTAGTTTCAATTGTAAGCGCCTTTAGAGTTGACTTGCAGAAGAAAAACAAACAAGAATACAAATCTATGATAGTAAAGTACGGACATAAAGATGAACTTCTAGTATTGATCTCTAATTCAAGCTTGGAATTGAGCAACACATGGCAATTGAAGCTATAGTCACCTTTGACCAACAATAGATGACATCCATCAAGAATGGTCGTACTGACGCCTCAACATATTCTTCAACGTTTATCTCCAACTTGCACTCACGTTGAATCTGCAAACACAGAGTGTTTTTAGTTGTGCTTCTGACGTACAAAGATTGAAGACCAAAACCCTTATTAGACTGACCTCTGCTATTCTTCTTGCATTATCTTGTAGTTGTTGCAATGGTCCAGCAAGCTCAGCTCTTAAATTTATTTGTTCGTTTGATTTGTCTCCTGGGATAAAGCAACTTGCCAGAGCCGCAGTTTGATGATGATCAAGATTGTTGAACATACCTAGCAAAACAAAGATAATTCAGAATCATATATCAGTGATGCGTAGCTACTTTTAGCACCATTGTAGGAGTACTAAGCATCCAAAGTGTGGAAGTGTCAAACAGAAGATGAGCATCTTATAAAGGGCCAGATGCCCAAGGAAAGCTAAAGCAACCACTGGACAAAAGTATATAAGGATAACCTATAGACATATGAGAGACTACTGGACAATTTAAAAGAAAAAAAGGATTAAGTTATTTTTAATTTTAGTTACAGTGCAGCTATCGTGGTTGTATATAGATCCTTAGGTCGCAAAAAGACTAACCCAGGCAGCCCATACCGCAGTTTCGTTTGAACTCTTCGGTTTTTTAGCTTAACAGTGAAAACTGTATCGTCTTTATGCTTTTCCAAACCATACACATTGATCCCAATTCCCACCCCAAATCAAGTCCAAAGTAGTTAGACTGCATGCTCATAAGGGAGAGTAGTCACATTACCATTACACATCAGTTCAGTCACAAGAAGTTCATCCCCGGTGTCTATCAAGCAGGCTGCTCGTCCCTTCAACTGCACAACACCATCAGCATCTATGTGACCCAGCTTCTTCAGGACTTGGGAACGGTTTCTAAGTTCATCCCGAAATTTTTGAAGCTGAAAAATCATCAATTTTGTATTATATAGATAAATTGACAAAATCCAGTGGAGTGCTAAAAAGTAACAGCAAACTCCAAGGATCACTGTAAGTGAGGTCAGATATATAACATCTTGAAACTAAAAAGAGTATCATAATAGTATAGAAGAAAACTTGAGAAGAGTGAGAGCAAAAATGTTCCACAAGATATAAAATGTTCAGAAGATAACATCCTAAACCTTTTAGATGAAAAGAGAAAGCCAATCTTGAATAGAAAAGTTGGATCAGAAAGTGACCCTAACAAATTAATATAAGAAAAAAAACAAACAAATAAAAGCTAAAGAAAAAAAAAACCCGAATAGAGTGGGATAGATATAGAGGACTCTTGAAGCAAAAACTAACTAGTTTGGTATGGGGTACTTGATTGAATGATTCATGACACATCAGAAATTTACCTGTGAATCACGCATTTTTGACTTGAGTTGTTGAATTTCATGGTTCACTTCTGCCTTTCTCTGGAAACTCTTAAGTTGATGTTCGTCTTGTGACTGCTTCATGTGTGCAACATCAAGTAGCGACAATAATTAAACCATCATCAAAAGCATAAAAGCAAATGTTTCTATATTTCATGCATCCTCAAAAGCTAAGCAGATTATTCAAAATAAACTTAACCTTGTGCAGGGGGTGAGCAAACAATTTTTTCTCTAGTTCTTCAATCTGGTTCACTATATCAACGAATTCGGGATCTTCAAAACCCATGTCCTACAATGGTAGCAATCCGGAAAAGCAGCAACAAAATTATCTTGATCAGTAGTTTGAAGTTGAAGAAGTATACTACTACATTTTTTGTAACGTTCATTTGACAACCAGCAAACCTTCTTTATACTTGACCCAAACAGAAGAAAATATTATAGCTGGATATGACACTAAACTCATGTGAGATTACATGAATAGTAAATTCAGAATCCTGACCAGCATAAGATGAATGCCGGAGAAAATATGAATGGTTATTCACTTATTCTCAACAAGCTATAGAAGGACACTAGAATGGAGCTATAAATACAGAATGGATGACGATAACATGATAATGATAGTACAATCAGCTGACCAAAGATACATCACCTTTCCTGCACTTTCTTCCTCTATTTTTTCCCTTTTTTTAACTGAGAGAAATGTGTATCAGCTATTAAAAAAAGTCCCTAAGAAGTAAGAAGGTAGCCTAGACTACAATCATATAGGGTACACATCAAACACGACGTGCATATAGCTCCCTTTATTTGTTAAGGAACAAGTAAAATACAGCTGGAGTGCTGGACTACACATGGCTCCAGTTTCCTATAAGTGACTAATTTCTGATTTTTGACAAATAGCCCTGGTTGATAACATGACCGACAATATCTCATGACAGAATTTTCAGGCAACCGGATAAATATATCAGAACAACGAACCAAAAAGAATTCCATCCATTAAGATTCTAATTTTCTCTCAACATTAAGTTTTGGCTTTTACCAACATATGCTTCGTAATAAAAATGGCCTAGTTCCATATAAAAAATGGCATATTTCCAATCCAAAGCAGTAATATAATTCCTACCTTTACAGGGTTAAGCTTTGGGAGGCCTTGAGGAAAACGTTTCTGAAGCTCCTGTACAGCAAGCAGGATGCTTTGCCTTGCTTCCAATGGCCGAAGATCCGCAGGAACAGATATTCTAAGCTTACTGAGGGAAGAAATCAGGGGTAATTGAACAGGAACCTAAAATTTGGAAACATACTCAGGAATAAAGTCATATTCTAATTAAGTTGTAATAAACGAATGATTATTACAAAAGTATGTACTCACCACATGCATTTCTCCCTTCTCCCCTGGACGAGTAGGACGTGGTTTGGGTTGAGAACCATTTTCACCAGAACCAAGAGAGCAATGAAGTAGGGTATCAACAATATAGCCAGTGCCACGTGAAGCAGAGAGTGCAGCAGGCAAAGAACCTGACGGTGCTGGAGGCTTCTTCACCACATTGACTACAACACCCCAACCCCAATCTTTTCCACCTTCCCATACCTTCACCTGCAATCACCAACGCAATCTACACACTAAGATGAGCCGTCTAATGGGGAAAGTAAAAAAGTTATCAAGTGAATGAATTTCCAGATAATACAAATAGACGACAACAACAATAAACCCAGTGTAATCCCACAAGTGGTTTGGGGAGGGTAGTGTGTACGCAAACCTTACCCCTACCTTACGAAGATAGAAAGGTTGTTTCCGGTAGACCCTCGGTTCAAGGAACAGTGAACGAAATCAACAAACAATAGCAACAACATGGTAATAGAGTAATGGAAGCGAATGATACAACATGTACTAATAATGAACCAGGAATAAGCAAATACAACAATAAGACTAGTTTTACTGACAAGCTTAGGATAAACTCGTGACCATCTGTCAACCCTAAACCCTAATACTCGTCCTCCACGCCTTCCTATCGAGGATCATGTCCTCGGTAAGCTTAAGCAGTGTTGTAAATAACGAGCGCTATGTCGCTAATAGCGTGTGGCGACGCGACACGACGCAGTAGCACTATTTTGCTCTATTGCGTTGAGATTCAGAAAAAGCGTGCGCCTCTGCCTGTGTAGCGAGAGGCGCTGCGAGGCGAGAGGCGCTGTATAGCATCGCTATTTGGAAAAAGAGGAAGAAAAGGTAGCGGCAGTTAGTAAAATACAAAATTAGGGCTTGTGTTTTCACTTCTTCTCCTTCCGCAAACGTTTCTCAACAACAGAAAAATTAGGGCTTGGGATTCATCTTCTCCATCATCAGACATCACCAGTCACCTAGGTATGCTACTTTCTTTTCCTTTCTTTTCTTCTTCTTCTCATTTCTTCTTCTACTTTCTTCTTCTTCTTCTATTTCAGTTGTTTCCTTCGACACTTCAATTTCGACCATTGATGTCTTCTTCTTTTTTCTTTTTCTTCTTCTTTCTTCAGTGATCAACTCCTTCTTTCTTTCTTCCTTTCTTTTTCTTCTTCTTGTCTTATTTTTGGTGCTCTGTCTTTCGACCAGCAGCAGAGGCAGAGCACAGCAGGGGCTCTTTCTTTCTTTCTTCCTTCCCTTGCTCTTTCTTCTTCTCTTATTTTTTTTTTGGCTCTGTTTTTCGACCAACAGCAGAGGCAGTGGAGTCTCTTTTTAGGCTCTGTTTTTAGGCAGTAGACTTTTTAATTTTTGAATTGATACATTTATTAACATATTATTATTATTGAGTTTTTAGTTTTTGTATAAACTGTCGCTTCACATCAAAAAGGCGAGAGCTTCGCTGCGCCTCTCACCTCAGTGAAGCGGGCCCTCGTTGCTAGTGGCTGAAGCAGTGACATGTCCTGTCTAATCACCTCACCCAGTACTTCTTAGGCCTATTCCTAGCCTTCCTCAAACCCGCCATGGTCAACCTCTCACACCTCGTAATCGGGGCAGCTATGTCTTGCCTGTTCACATGCCCGAACCATCTCAGTCTCGATTCTCGCAACTTGTACTCCTAAGGGCCCACTCTCACAATGTCCCTAATAACATCATTTCTAATCTTGTCTTTCTTGGTATGTCCACACATTCATCTCAACATCCTTATTTTAGCTACTTTCATCTTCTGGACATGGAACTTCTTGACGGGCAACACTCAATCCCATACAACATAGTCGGCCAAACCACCACTCTATAAAACTTGCGTTTAAATCTTAGTAGCACATTTTTATCACACAAACCCCCAGAACCACCCCACGCCAATACGGTGAGTAACAACGTATTGGCGCGGAAATACTAATAAAAAACAAATAAAAGATTGCAAAAGCAATATATAGCATAAACAAGCACCCGCATGGGATCCATGATGAGTGCAGTGGCTAAGTGGGAGACTCACAGCAATCACCATGACATCTTTAGAAAATAGAATCCTTTATCTATTTTGATAGGTAAGGAGCAATAGCAACTAACCCAATCAGAAAAATTCACAATAGTAAAGTTAGGAAGAGAGCAAGAAATTACTGACCCCCCCAAAAAAAAGGGCAAGAAACTTAAAGAAATATCTAAAGTTAAAGTTGCAGAAGGTAATAGAAGAGGATTACAACTCATCTCGAATTGGATAAGAGTACCCTCACAACGAGGTTTAGGTATTAACAGTAATCAGTTAAAAGTTATATCTTTGTGAGCTTTCAAAGATGTGACAGATAGATTCATGTGCACTCACAAATAGAGGTGAGGCACAGAGCAATGTCAAAAGAAAATTTCTGGGTACATGGCAACAAAATCATACATGAGGTCAAAAACAGAGTAATGTAACATATGGCCAAACTAGTCAGAGCTCAATACACTCACAAAAATGCAGCAGAGAATAGAGATGCTTCTCTCGCCACTTACCAGCCTACCAGGAAGAAGAAAATGGAGAACCCTTTCAGGCCGTGTTATTTCAGCCATAAGTTTTTTTTCACGTTGTGCTATCTCAAGTTTTAGTTTATGATATTCTGCAACCTCAGCCTACAAGTAGAGAGAAGCAAGTTCAGGATATATGGCATAAGAATATATATGTAAAATACCAAGATAACAACTTTATGACCTCCCCGGATGCATCAAGCATCGCAGCTTCTTCTTCCAGCTTAGAGACCTTCTTCCCAATGTCAGGTAATGCCTAACAAAAAGAAACTGTCAGTCATTACATATAACGTAGTCAAAGAGAAAATGGACTTAGACAAAGAGAAAACCTTTTCATACTGAAACTGGTGAAATGAGTTTTTGATAACATGCTCGGCAGTAAATTGGCCTTGGGCATGACTCATTAAATTCAAAATTGTGTAGTAACTCAGCCTAAATGTGCTGACTAATGGAGCTGGTTTACCCAATACCATGTCCTTAAGGCTATTCATCTCCATCTGAAATCATCAAACACTACATAAGCCATCGATCTAAACAGCCAAGAAGAATACATAAGATGCCTTAGACATACTTGACTACATAGTTTGCATATGCTTAAGTGGCAAACAAAAAACATACATTTCAAGAAGGCAATAACAGTTATGTACAAGATACACTTCGAGTGAGAATATTACTACCAAATTACCTGCTCTTCAATCATGATAATACAAATACCACGGTCATCTTTGCCACGGCGTCCTGCTCTTCCACTCATCTACATGAAAGAGTGGAGAATATGAAGAATCAAGAACCGAAATGAAAAATGATTTAAACCGAAATGAATATGATTTTAAGTCATGTTATATGGGCTCTTATGTCATGTTATATGGGCAATTCTGACTCACCTGTATATACTCCCCAGATCCAATGTAACGATGACTATCACCATCCCATTTCTTTACGTTGGTAAAGACAACAGTTTTTGCAGGCATGTTTAGCCCCATGGCAAACTATCAAAACATTAGGAAGGAAAAACAACAAAGAAGAAAAAAATCATCAGTGGTGTTTAACTGCACAAGATAAAAAGACCCAGAAAATATTAAAAGAAAAGTCATTACTGTCTCTGTTGCAAAAAGAGCCTTTATGAGTCCTTCTTGGAAGAGAAGTTCCACAAGTTCCTTGATAACAGGAAGCAGGCCAGAATGGTGAACAGCAATTCCACGCTGAAGTAGGGGCAACATCAATTCAATAGCTGGTAAGCTTCTATCTTCCTCGCTCAAGCAATCCATTGCATTACGGAAAACCTCATTCACAACTTCCTTCTCCTCTTCAGTATTAAAATCAAGCTTGAGCATAGACATTGCATGTTGTTCACATTCTCTTCTACTAAAACTGAACACAATGACTGGCTGAAACTTCTTTTCCATGGTCATCTAACGGAGAAAAAATCAATTGCTTCAGTGAAATGAGGCACCAACATTGTTATAGTAAATGATTAAAGCAAGCATAAAGGGAAATGCATTACGACACAGTGCCATAAGCGCAAAAGAGCAACAAGGTCCATGGGGCTTGAAGGGAAAAGCGAGAAGTGGAGAACACTAAAGAAAATTTAAAAATATCAAATGTATGAATTTAGTACTATGATAATCAAATTGCAATTAAAATAACTAATTTTAACATCTAATATACAATAATACCGATATTAATCTAACTCCTTGAAGTTAACATAAAAAGAACTTGGACACGTCATCGTTATAAGCACAAATTTCTCTGAAGAGCGTAGCTTCACTCATGAAACAAGCTTAATTTGGTAACAACACTGCTATGGGGAAAAATCTACATATCATCAAAAAAAATTGATAGAACAAAGAAAGAATTAAAAGAAAAAACAAGAGAATATCATATCATCTAAAGAGCAGACTACACACACCTTGACAATTTTGCAGATATCCGATACACCAGAAGAAGAGCCACCTCTAGCAATTCTACCTCTAACCTTAGCAGCATTTGCAGTACTCTTATTTTCTCCCAATTTCTGGTTTGCAAGACTATCCTGCATCTTAACAAAATTGTCCTCCCTAAACTGCTCATTCTCATCAACCACAAGATACAATCCAGAACCACCCACAGGGAACATATAATGCTGCAAAGGGGTAGGCCGAAAATCGGTATACACCACATGACAAGGCTGCTTATGAATATTACAAATCCATTCAGCAAACTGAGTAGCATTAGACATGGTAGCCGAAAGGAACACCATCTTAATAGCCGGTGGCAAGAATATAATACTCTCTTCCCAAACTACCCCTCTCTCGCGATCTTTCATGTAATGTATCTCATCAAATATAACCCAAGCTACTTCCTTTATTACCTCTGAACCTCTATAAAGCATACCCCTTAAAATCTCCGTTGTCATCACCAAACAACTTGCATTTGGCGAAAGCGTGACGTCACCCGTCATTAAACCAACATCAGAAAACTCGTGGCTTAACTCCCTGTACTTCTGATTGCTCAATGCTTTTAAAGGTGAAGTGTAAATAACCCTTTGCTTATCCCTAAATGCCATTGCGATTGCATACTCGGCAACAGCTGTTTTCCCAGCGGAGGTATGTGCGGATACTAGTACGGATTCTTTACGTTCTAAGCACGCGACGGATACTTCCTGAAATGGGTCGAGCTTAAACGGGTAGGTTTTTGCCATTTCGCCGTTATACGAAGGGTTTGAGAGGGTTCCATGGATTGTTTCGTCGTTGGTTGAAGTGTAATTAGTTGGAACTGCTACCTCGTGAACGCAGGTTCGAGCTAAAGTGACTCTCTTTGAGGAGGATGAATTTAGCTTCTGGACTGAGTTCACGTCGGAGTTCTCCTCCTCCGGTTGCTTCCTTTTACTCACAGCCGGAGAAGAAGACTCCATCTCAGCTTGTTTTAGGGTTTATGCTTAAACCCCTCCCTTTGAAGTATAAAATCAAATCAATTCTGGCAGCCGGCTCTCCACGAAAGAAAACAGGTGATGTTTATTTGGGAGAAAATGACAAGTAATGGTCCTTAGGTTTAAGATAAGTTTAAAACGATTCCTCAAGTATATTCCTGAGCGGTTTTGATTCTCTAAGTTTCAAAATGAGCACGTTTGGTCTCGATCAAATATTTACAACAAATTCTAACTTTTTGGGAAAAGATTAACCAAAACACTAATAATAAAGTCCCGTCAAATCTGAAAAATACAACATCAAGAATTGCATCACGTATCAAAAATAGTTTTAAAATATCAAATTTGTACCTCAAAAAAAGTTGTACCACATTTCAAAAATTAACTGAATATGGCAAAAATTAAAAAAGATGTACCTTGAAATGTTAGTTTATGTTAACTTTCTTTTTTTATCATAATTTTCGTTAAATATTGTCACACCTCTTTTCTTTCCGCACAATCATGGTACGAGGTTGAGTTAGAAGAGTTTTTTCAATTAAAGTGACGTTTTGAATATAGATTATTATTATTGAGAGTCACCGCTTGGAATTGAGTTTTGATGTTCCAAGTCACCTTTTATTGAATCTCTTATCAAAAGGAAGATTTGACTCTTAATTCATGGTCTACGAAAACAGAAGACTGAGTAGGAAATTCTGTTGACCGAGGGGAAGGTGTAAGGCACTCCTCGAGTCCCGTGGTTCTAGCACGATCGCTTTATTGACTAATGTAAGGCTTAAATCAATTTTTAGCTCTTCTTGTCTCTTTTTTTATGGCTTATCTATTATCGCTTAATTAATTATTGTACCTTTTTTATGTGTTCACCTAGGTGCGATACGCACACAAGGTATTTCTTTAAAATTAAATGTTAAACCAAGGTATGGAATGTACACATGGTTATAACATAATTATTTTTTATTTAAAGGTGTCGAGACACGAAATGCGTACATGATCCTTTTATTATTAAGAATATCAATCCATGATTCGAGTATGAACACATAGGCTAATACTTGAAGCGCGTCTAAAAATTTTCTAGCGTATTAATAATTTGTTTCTTTCTTAAGATTGAGATTATTTTGAGACCATGATTTATGGAAGTCAATTTTGGATGAAGTGTAAAATTTAGTTAAGGAGCATTAGCCAAATCAATGATATATTTAAGTTGTTGGAAGCATTTGATAATTATGAAGTATTAATTATTAAACAAGTTATGCCATAATCTATAAATTAGTAATCATCTAAACTATTAAACAATGATGTAAAATAATGAAATAAAACCATAGGATCATTAGACATTCTAACTACATCATTAAAATAGCACACTTAACAATTACACTTATGATCAATTAGCAGATTTAAACCAAGAAACTACTATAATGGAAAAGTCAGTAAAGAAACTTCTCATGAACAAATATATATATATTTCATGAAAAGAGAAATATATATTGAAAAGAGAAAATATACATATTTCAAACAATTAATATTGAACACATATGAATAATACCATGCAAAGTTGGAGTTTCAAGAAAGTTTCAATTATGTTCAAAAACACTAACTTTTCTTCTTTTCTCAAAATATTGTTCTTCTTCTTTTTCTAACCAGTTTTCCTTTTTCAAAATCTCCCCTATTTCGTTCTCTTTTCTTTCTTCAATCCAATTCCTTCTTTTTCTTCATCTGACCTCCTTTCTCTTTCGTTCTCCTTTTCTGCTTTTTGTTTTTCCTCTTCTGTCCGTCATCTCCTTTTTGTTGTCCTTTTTTGTTTTTCTTTTATAACCTAGTATTATATGTAGTGTGTAGGTAATGTAGGGAGATAGTGGGAGTATAGAGAGGATGTGAGGGGTTTGGGGGAATGTGGTATAAAGAGTGGGGAGTTAGGCTAAAAAGTGGGGATAATGAAGTTAATAAAAAAAATAAAAATATATATATATATATATATATAAAAAAGGAAAAAAATTAGATTTTATTTAGAAAAGGTTTGGTAATTTTTTTTTGTTTTTGTCAATGACGTAATTTTATGTATTCCCTCTCTTCTTTTTTTTAATAAATT
>ML346039.1:0-26808 GCA_005239505.1 Nicotiana paniculata
TATATTACTTGTCGACCACGTACACTTGCGTGTGCATTGGGAAATCAACCAACAAGTTCCTTGTGGTGTCATTTGGGCTGACCAACTCCCCAACAGCATTCATGCACTTGATGAACAACATTCGTGCATTTGGGTAATTTATCATATCTACCGGCAGCGAAGAGGCCATTAGCATTGGATGTTCAGGCCTTGGTCAACTAGTTTGTTAAACTTGATATTTCTGAGCCGGGTCGAGTTTTGGCTTGTGTGGTTTCTCGTCCTTTTCTTTATGATCGTATCAGATATTTCAGTATGACGACCCCCCATATGTTTGTCCTTAAGGACACAATTCAATACAGTGATACCAAGGAGGTCACTATTGGAGATGACGGTGTATTACGGATGCAAGGCGGGCTATGTTTGCCCAATGTAGATGGGTTGCGTGAGTTGATTCTCTAGGAGGCTCACAGTTCATGGTACTCCATTCATCCAGGTGCTGCAAAGACGTATCGGGACTTGAGACAACATTACTGGTGGAGGAGAATGAAGAAGGACATAGTGGAGTATGTAGCTTAGTGCCTAAACTGTCACTAGGTGAAGTATGAGCATCAGTGGCCAGGTGGATTGCATCAGAAGCTAGAGATTCCAGAGTGGAAATGGGAGCAGATTACTACAGATTTTGTTGTTGGGCTCCACGGACTTAGAAGAAGTTCGATGCAGTTTGGGTGACTGTGGATAGGTTGACCAAGTCGGCTCATTTCATTCCAGTGGAGACTACTTATTCTTCTGAGCAGCTGGCTCGAGTTTATAATCGCAAGATTTTCAGGCTTCATGGCGTACCGGTATCCATCATATCTGACCGGGATACGCAGTTCTAGAGAGCCATACATCATGAGTTAGGTACTCGGGTTGAGTTTGAGCACATCATTTCACCCTCAGATGAACGAACAGTCTGAGCGCATTACACGGATATTGGAGGATATGCTTTGTGCATGTGTTATGGAGTTTGGGGGTTCTTGGGATCAGTTCTTGCCGCTTACAAAGTTTTCCTACAACAACAGTTACTAGTCGAGCATTCAGATGGCTCCATATGAGGCTTTATATGGTAGACAATATCGGTCTTCGATGGGTTGGTTTGAGCTGGTTGAGGCTAGGTTATTGGGTAAATATTTGGTTCAAGATGCTTTGGAAAAGTTTAGATTGATTCAATATCAACTTCGTACAGCCTAATCCAGACAGAAGAGTTATTGGGATCGAAAGGTTCGCAACATTGCATTCATGGTTGGGGAGCGGGTCTTGCTTCGGGTTTCGCCCATGAAGGGTGTTATGAGGTTCGGGAAGAATGGCAAGTTGACTCCTAGGTATATCGGGCCTTTTGATATCCTTGAGAGGATTGGAGAGGTATCCTACAGGCTTGCACTAGCACCTAATCTAGTTGTAGTTCATCCGGTATTCCATGTTTCTATGCTCCAAAAGTATCACGGCGATCCGCTCATTTGTTGGACTTCAGCTCAGTCTAGTTGGAAAAGGATCTATCTTATGTTGAGGAGCCGATGGCCATTTTTGACAGGCAGGTTCAAAAGTTGAGGTCGCAGAACATTTCTTCAGTGAAGGTTCAGTGGATGGGTTAGCCAGTCGAGGAGGCGACTTGGGAGACCGATCATGATATGTGTAGCCGTTATCCTCATCTTTTTACCACTTCAGTTATATATCTATACTCGTTTGAGGACAGTCATTTATTTTAAGAAGGGGAGGATGTAACGACCTGATCGGTTATTTTGAGTATTTTAGCCCCGATTCCCTAATTTATGCTCCCTCTATGTTATATTGTGGTTACATGACTTTTCGGGGTGCTTGGTGTCGGGTTTGGGAGAGTTTCGGAGTGAAATGAGACACATAGTCCCTAGTTGAAAGTTTAAGTCGTACGAGTTAATCGTAATTTGACTTGTGTGAAGACGACTACGGAATGGAGTTTTGATGGTCCCGATAACTCCGTATGGTTATTTTGGTCTTAAGAGCGTGTCCGGATGTTGAATTGGAGATCTGTAGGTCGTTTCGGCATGATTTCGCGAATGTTGGAAAATTGAAGATTTTGGGAAGTTTGACCGGGAGTGGACTTCATTGATGTCGGGGTCGGATCCTGATTCCGGAAGTTGGAATATGCCTTTAATGTCATTTAAGACTTATGTGTAAAATTTGGTGTTAATCGGAGTTGTTTTGGTATGAATCAGCGTTGGTTTCGGAATTCGAAAGCTCATAGTTGCTTAAGCTTGAATTTGGGTTGCGATTCATAGAATTTAAGTTGTTTGATATGATTTTTGGCCTTCAATAGGTCTGTTATGTGTTTTGGAACTAATTGGTATATTCGTACGGGGTCCCGGGGGACGCGGGTGTAAATCGTATTAAAAATGGATCATCTGTGGACTTGTTCGGTTGCCTAAGGTACCCAGCTTCTAGTGTTTCTCACCTACAGAGGGAATGGCCACAGGTTCGGGCTCGCAAAAGCAAGCCACTGGTGGAAGAAGAGAAAATGTCCTAGCCCAGCTGGGATGGCAGGTGCAAGGTGTTGATCGATCTGTGCGTCCGCAGGTGTGAGATGTTGATCCCATCTGCACATCCGTAGGTTCGGAGAATGGTCGCAGATGCGGAGGAAGGTTGTTTGGTCGATCGTCGCAGAAGAGGAGAAGACTCCGTAGGAGGGCACTAACAGGTGAGAAGCTTGTCCGCAGAAGCGAAACTTTCCTGAGTAAGTGGAATCTGCACCTGCGATAGAAATTCCGCAGGTGCAGAGCCGCAGATATGGCAGCAAGGTTGCAAGTGCGGTTTAACTGGCACAAAAAAGTAATTTTCGAGAGTTTTTATTCATATTTCATTTTGGGGATTTTGGGAGCTCAGTGGGAGACGAAATTTCTAGGGATTTTCAGAGGATTTGTTGGGGTAAGAATTCTTAACTCGATTTTGGTTAAATTACAATAATTTATCATTGTTATAATCATGTAATTAAGGATTCTAGTTGGAAAAATTAGGGGAAATGGTAGAACTTTTTAGAATAAGTTTTTGGGTTTTGAAAGGAAAAATAAGGTCGGATTTGGATAATTCTTCTATGGTTGGACTCAATACCTAATGGGTGTTCGGATTTTATAATTTTGGTCAGGTTCCGAGATGCGGGCTTGGGTTGACTTTTTGGGTTGATTTTTCAATTCTTTGTAAAGATCATAATTTCATTGTTTGAATTAGTTTCCTATGGTTATATTTATGGTATGAAATAGTTTTGGCTAGATTTGATCCGTTTGGACTTGGAAAATCAAGGGAAGAGCCTTCTAGTGGGTTGATTTAGCGTGGTTTGAGGTAAGTGGCTTGCCTAACTTTGTGTGGGGAAAATTTTCCCTTAGTATTGGTGTTACTTGTGATGTGTAAGAGCTGTGTACGTAAGGTGACGAGTGTGTACACGGGCGAAATGTGGAAATTACCAATTTTTAGCTATGTAAATTCCTTTCATGTCTTAATTTAGTTATTTTAACATGTTGTAGTCTTAATTTCTAGTCTACTTTCACATGTCTACTTGTCTTATCCCTTACTTGATAATTACTCTACATGTTTAGTTGAAATTCTTGTTCATGTATTCCGTATTTATTATTTAATGGTAGAATCCTTTATTGAAATTGCTATTTCTTGGAATATCTTATTGCTAAAGTTGGTATTGTGTTGCAAAGGTCGTGCTTTCTATTGAGCCTTTGTGTACATTGTGGTTGATCCATGGGCTCCTTTTAGTGAAATTCTGTTATTGTTTGGTTTCTCTGGCAAATTGTGATATTGGGCACTTGAGGTACGATTTGTGATACATTATGATATTTATACGCATGCGGTGGTATAAGGTCTGGGTGTTGAAACGCATGCAGTGAGATAAGGTGGGCTTGATACGCATGGCTACTAGGGGAACTACTAAAAGCCATGCGGTGTGATAAAGTGGGCTAAAACGCCGGATGTTATTTCGGGATGATTTTCAAAACTAAATGTAAAGGCTCCCACGGTGATATAAGGAAAGATTGTAAAATGATGTGTGATTTGAGACTACAAGGCAGTGCCTCGGTAATGACTCTTGTTGATACTTTCTATTTCTTCACTTGTGTTTCTGTTGTTTTGTTCTGTGTTATAGTATTCCTTGTTTTCTCTTCTATGAAGTATTATTTGCCTTAGTTTCGTGTAGCTATTCTCAGTGAATTTCATTAATTGTCTAATTCTATTGCTATCATTGTTTCACTGTTAAACGTTTGCTCTATTTCTTATTTATTTCCAAGACCTTGGCCTGACCTCGTCACTACTCTACCGAGGTTAGGCTTGGAACTTATTGGGTACCGTTGTGGTGTACTCATGCTACTCGTTTACACATATTTTTGTGCAGATCCAGGTACTTTCTATTAGTCCTGGAACTAGTAAGCAGAGTTTGCTTTGGAGACTTCAAGGTACACCTGCCTGCGTCAGCATGCCTCGGAGTCCGTTCTATATGTTTTCCTTATTTCTTTATCCTATTATAGACAGTGATGTATAATATTTGCTCAGCACTGTTACTTAGATCTTGTGACTTATATTCCACCAGGTTTTGGGAGTTAAACATATTGAGTTACAGATTTTATTTATGTAGTTGCTAAAGTTTTTGAAGCTCTAAATTATTGTTTCTGTTATTTCTGCATGTTGTTAAGCTTACCTAGTCGTAAAGACTATGTGCCGTCACAACATCTTACGAAGGGAATGGGTCGTGACAACTATGTATGATGGGTTCATAACATTGTGTTGTGGTGGTACTTTCTGAGCTTGCGGAACGGTTCTTTCATTTAAGTCATTTTCCATTTTTGGGTGCATCCGAATTGTTGCTTATTAGTGCATGGGTTGCACGGAAAAATTGTGGCTTTAGGTTGTATTGGTGTGGCATGTTGATATAATGGTTGTGTTTGATGAAATGAGGTCATTGGACCTAGAATGGGTACTATCGGACTTGATTACACTACGTATGGAGGAAGAATATAGGAAGTCGGCTTAGGATTTGGCTTCGGTTCTTTTCGGACGAAAGAGGGCTCCATGACTTGTCGATCTGATGAGTGATTATGAGTTTCTGTATGTTTCTTTCATCATTGGCAGTGTACGAAAGTTTTGAATAAGGTTTTTATTGATATGAGGCTTATTACCAATATTGCATTTGTTTTGAGAAGCTGCTGTGATCGGGAATTATTTCTACGAGCATGCGCGTTATGTGGCATATCATGTGGATATAGCTTGTTTCGACTTATACAATGGGTAGATACGAGATTTGGGTCTTGTAAGGATGCGGATGTTAGAAATTTGGGTTATACGATTTATGGACTAAGGTTGAAGTAATGATCTCCAATTATGTTGACATTATCAGGCTTACATGATTTGGGGTGACGTGGGATCACCCTCGGGTATGTGCATGGTAAGGTTACACGGCAATTTGATGGCTCTGAAATGACTCTGGACATGTTCGAGGGCAAATGCATGTTTAAGTGGGGGAGAATGTAATGACCCGACTGATCGTTTTGAGCATTTGCATTCCGTTCAGCCATTTGAAGTCTTGAGTAGCTTCATATAATGTATTATGACTTGTGTGAATCGTCGGTTTTGATTTTCAGGTTATTTGGAAGAATGATTCTCAACTAGGAAGCTTTAAGTTAAAAGAGTTGACCAAGTTTGACTTTTTATTACTTGACCTATAAATAGAGTTTTGATTATTCGATTAAGTCCGGATGGTGATTTTGGACTTGGGCGTATGCATTTGGATATTTCTAGAAGCTTTCGACACTATTTGGCAAAAGTTAGAAATTTGAAGGTTTGGAATGTTCATAAGTTTGATAGGGAGTTGACTTTGATGATATCGGGTTTGAATTGTGGTTCTGGGAATTGGATGTCACGCCCCAAAACCGAGGGACGAGACCGGAACCTAACCGGATGATCCCGGTCAAGCGGACCTGGATTGTCTTTCCTACCCAACCCGTTACCCTATGTGCACAATATACAAATTTATAATGAATTTACAGCATAATTTCCATTTTCCTCTATTAAAGCTTCAATCCTTTGATGATCCCAAAATTATACAAACTAAACACAACATTTCCATCACGGGACCACGATTCCGAATAATTACAACTACTACCCAAAATATATCTATACAACCCACATAGTGTCTACGGAGCCTTTAAGAGTGCTAGGAGTTTACATAGACTTGTCGGTAACAAGGTCCCGGCTATACCTTTTACAACATAAGAAAAAGAGAATGATATAGTCCGCACACGGCCCCGAGAGGAAATGGGGCTCACCAGAACTGCTGAAGAGATGAGGAGGAGGCACCACTAACGGCGGACCGAGCTACCTGCTATAGAACCACCTACATCCATATAAAAGATGTAGTGCCCCCGGAACAAGGGAAGTTAGTACCATTGAATAGTACTAGCATGTATGGACAAACTTTACTCTATGTAAAATCAAGAAATACACATATAAGAGGCAGTTAAAGAAACCCAAACAAATATTGCACAGGGATACAGAGAATCACAAATGAGGTTCTCACATTTCCTTATTTCAATTTTTCCTCTATTGCGACGCGCAACCCGATCCCACCTTACAATCATGTTCCACCCTTATTTCTTCTGTTGCGGTGTTCAACTCAATCCCATCTCACAATCACATTAGACCCTTATTACTTCTGTTGCGGCGTGCAATCGATCCCACCTTACAATTCTGTTGCGACGTGCAACCCGATCCTAACTTACAATTCTATTGCGGCATGCAACCCAATCCCACCTTACAATTATGTTGTGGCGTGCAACCCGATCCCACCTTACAATTACATTTTATAGCAACATCAGTTCAATCACAAGGATTTTCATCATCAATAATATACATTTGTAACAACTAAATAACCATGTGAAATTAATCTATACCAAACGGTGAGTCATATACGGCATACCATCAACATATAGCTCAATTAGATAAATCCACATTTCCCCTCCATTACCTGCTACACAGCATTTAGCACTTAGATACATTCAACAATTTGACTCATTATCATTCTTTCGTTTTGCAGCACATCCTCTCATACCGATGTATTCGATATTTAACGACTTTGCACATGATATAATGAGCACAAGGAATCACCTTTTCACAATCTCATATAGCATGGTGGCATGGAAATAAACTAGGACAGTCAGAGAACAAAATCCTACGCCTCATCACATTAGAACAATTGATTCACATATGCATAAGCCAAAAACTCATACTGAATGCTCAGACACCAACAAGGCAACTCTACGAAGATTAAAGGTAGCCATACATACCTCGAGTTCTAATTTTCCCCTTTAATTTCTATCCCAAATCATCGGACCTTCTAACGCCTTCAATCTAGTTTCCAATGTGACACATTCAAACTTAGAGTTAGGAACCTTGAACTCATTTGGGCATTTTATCAAATACTATGTGGTCCTTTANATGATAGTAAAGAATCAATTTTTGGGTGAATATGGAACCTTCTCTCTCAAGAACTCTCTCTTCCCTCTCTCTATTTTGTTCATAAAATCGTTAAAATGGAAGGGGTAAGTGTTTTAGTGAACTGGGGTTCGGGTATAAAAATTAAAATTTTAAAAGTCCCGAAGCAGAAATGCGGTCAAGAATGCGATCACATTTCTGCTATGAGGTCAACATTCTTGTCGCATAAATGGCCCTTGAATGGGCCAAAAAGAAAACGGACTGCCCAGGTATGTGACCACTATGCAATGCGCATACCTGTTATGTGATCGCATAGTGTGTCGCATAACCTCCTCCGCAAAAATAGAGGTGCAAGAATGCGACAGCTATGCGGTCCGCATTCTCAAAATGCAATCGCATCTTGGGCCGCATAGTTGTCCTCAAATTGGACAGCAGATTGACCATGTATGCGACCACTATGCGGTCCGCATACCTATTATGCAATCGCATAGTGCATCGCATAACAGCGCAACTCTGGAAAATTTTATCTTTTAAGTCCCGGGGTACTTTTTACTCAAAAAGGGTCCCTTTTAAGAATTTCTACAGTTATAACAATACGGGGAGCTATTTGGACATTATTTTTATCCATGAAATTTTATGGGTCCTTACATTGGAATAGATTTTTTATGTCATTTGGGACTTGTGTGAAAATTTTGAGTTTATTCCGAGTTGATCTAATAACGTTTGACGAGTTTTGAAAGATTCATAGTTCATTAAGTTTGATTTGGGATGTGATTCATGATTTTTATGTTATTATGCGTGATTTGAGGCCTCGATTAATTCCTTTTTATATTATAAGACTTGTTTGTATATTCGTACGGGGCCCTGAGGGGCTCGGGTGAGTTTCAGATAGCTTTGGGTTGTGTTGTGCTCGTTTTTTATGTTTCGATGTCATTTCTTCAAACATAAATGGTACCACATTAAAAAATTAAGATCCAATTTATGTTTTGATTGGAGAATTAGATCTGTATCGTAATTTTGGAACCATAGCAACAGGAATCATCAAGTTTCGACATCGTATGAGGAATTTATGGTCATTTTACTAAGAATTGCGTTGCCAGATATTTTTCAGATTAATTACAATTACTTTAAAAATCTACAGTACTTTTAATTATTGAAACCGACATATCTCCTCTATTATAAGATCAAATAGAGTGATTCAAAATCCTAACTTGACTGGAATTGTACAAGGAATTTATTGGAGGCATCAAGCATATAATATCGAGGGTTTGTAAGTTTGTTCATTTGGTCATATTTTGGGAGCTCGAATTTGGATGATTTTGGAGGTGATTTTCACCACATGGATTGGGTTAAGTGTTCTATATTCGGTTTTGATTATATTTCATGAATCCATCTTCATTTTTGGCATTTGATTGATGATTTCAAAGTTAAATTTGAGGGTTTTTTTCTAAAATTTCATAAAGTGAATTCTTGAATTTTGAACATCTATTCGGAGTCACATTTGAGTGAAACTAGTATGGTTAGACTCGTAATTGAATGGGTTATTGGATTTTTGTGACTTTCATCGGGCTCTAAGGTATTGGACCCGGATTTGACTTTTTGGTTGACTATGGGCTTATGATTAAAGATTCAACCTTTATCGATTGGGTTTGTTTCCTTTGGCATTATTTGATGTTTTGAGTTGCTTTTGGCTAGTTTCGAGTCGTTTGAGGTCGGTACGCACGGAATGGCATTTCTAGAGTATTGTTTAGCTTGCTCGGTATTGGATTTGGCTTGTTCGAGGTAAGTAACACATCTAAACTTGGTGTTTAGGGTATGAACACCTGAATATATGTGTTATGTGTTTGGTGTTGAGGTGATGCACATGCTAGGTGACGGGAGTGTGGGCGTGCACTGTGTGAATTATGACTTAGTTAATTTGTGGTATTGTGTAGTTACCTAATCTTGTTTCTATCCATGAAATTTCTACGTGCTAGAGTAATTGAGATGTGATCCATGTTAGAAACCAAATTTAGGTTATATGCTTATCCTGTTGGGACCACTCAGTTCATTTCTATTATTGAGTTATTTTCTTAAAGTGTAATAACGTACTCAGTCATACTCATTCATTTGCATATTATATCTCATTCTATGTTATCATTTGTTGTCATATCATGTTATTATTGTTTGGGATGATTGGCGTGATAATTGTGAGGCCAAGAGACTAGAGAGGATGATGACTGAGTGAGGTTGAGGGCCTATTGTGAGTGATATTTGTGGGATCGGGTTGCGCGCCGCAGGAGTCTGTATTGATTCATGTCATGATTGGCTTATATTAGAGTTTGGGCACGATCCTCCCCTCCGAAGTCTGACATGCCAGCAATGAGCGCTGGTAGATACTGAGTGCGAGTGCCGAGCGCGAGTGCCGGGTACGAGTGCTGAGTGCGAGTGTCGAGTGATTGGGAGGACTGAGTGACTGGGAGGACTGAGTGATTGAGCGTGCTGAGTGAGTTTGACTGCTCTGAGAGCATGAGTGCATGAGTTTATCACTATGGTGCATTACATTTGACATGTATGTTTGGCATGTAGGCATAGAGATGCATTCCCTTATGATGTACAATATTGTGACATTCATGACTTCGCATGCATATCGACATGTAGGTATAGAGATGTACTTTCCTCATGCCATAGGATAATGAAACATCCTATCTATTGTTGAAGGTTTTTGTGAAAAATCGCAGTTTTCTCATATACTCATATTTTGGTGATTTCGATGAAAGATTTGGGTTTTACTGTTATACCTTAAATGCATGCCTATTTTTCGTAACTGTGAGCGAGATGAGCTTCATATCTTTGAGTCATTACGTGTACTGCTTTATTTATATTATTACGAGTTGTTCTTGGTTGTTGGTGTTAGACTCTGACCATTGTCCAAGCTCGTCACTACTTTCAACCTAAGATTCGGTTTGTTACTTATTTAGTACATGGAGTCGGTTGTACTCATATTACACTTCTGCACCTTGCGTGCAGATTTCGGATGTTGACGTTGTTGTGTATGACGGGAGCTGGCATTGAAGATTTACCTGCATTCCGATTGTAGCTGCCTCTTGTCCACAGTAGCTTTAGATTTATAAAAATATATTTATGCACATTTCGAACAGATGATATATTTATTTCTTACCAGCTTTGTAAATTCTAATCTCATAAGCTCATGATTTGTACTACCAGTCGTTAGAATTTTTGCACAAAAGTTCAGTTGTATTATTAATACTTCTCTTAATCTCATTTGAATTGGATGGTTGCTAATTGGCTTACCTAGTAGTTGGGGGTTAGGTGACATCACGACTTGTTTGATTTTGGGTCTTGACACCCCTTAAGGCCACTGCAAGTGGTATAAATTTGGGATCCGTCTGAAACCTATGTTCCAGGAATAGAAAGTTGGTTTTTTTCCAATTCACAATATTCTGACAAATGCTGCCCAAATTTTATTTTTACACCAAAAATCTGTTGCAGTTGCACAACTAGTCTGCTCTAGCAGCAAGCTAGATTTTATCCAACAAATAATAAAAATTCTTTAACAAATCAAGACATAAATTCCAAGTCAACAATGTCGAGCTACTTCGTTTGAATAATCATCATTAGAAGAAAACCCCGATATGATTTATTAAGAAAATAATTAGAGATTACATCAGCATGACAATATATTGAAATCATAACAGTTAACGCCATCCATGATATCAGCAAGCATTTACTCCTAGCGATATCATTCATGACATTAAGAAACACTATCTTGTTTTTAATTTTTGGTTAAAATCATCCATGATATCAACAAGCATTTACTCCTAGCGATATCATTCATGACATTAGGAAACACTATCTTGCTTTTAATTTTTGACTATAAATAGCCTCCCCCACCCCCTCACTTATAATTCATGCACTACACTATCACTTCATAAGAAATTCTCTATATCTCTCTCAGGAAGTAGTTAGAGCTTACTCTCTGTAGCTTATTATTTTAAATATTTTACTTGTAATATAAAATTTCAGTTTGAATAAGAATTCTTAATCAAATTTATATTTAAATATTACTCTTGCATTATGGTTGGCTAAGCCACCTAATTTATTTTCTTGCATTTCATTTAGGCCAAATGGCCCCGTGGACACTTAAACTTGTTTCTTAGTTGCAAAGTTGATACATGAACTTGTATTTTTTCCATTTGAACACTCCAACTTGACGGAATGGGCACTAATAAAAATCTTTGACCGTTGACTAGCCTATGTGAAAGTGGCACAGCTAACATGGCTAAATTGTGAGCAAATCACGCTGCCAAGGCGCGAGGATAGTATTATTTTTATTAAAAAGAATATGAGAATCATAATAAAATATAAATGAGAGCAAAAAAAAAAAACCTTTCCCTTCCCCTTATCTTTTCCCCTCCCTCTCATCTCTCTCGTCTTCCCTACCAAACTCCCACCTCCCCTCCCCTCCCCTCCCCNCCCCCTCCCCTCCCCTCCCCTCCCCTCCCCTCCCCCTATTCTATCACATTAATGAAGTCAAGCATTTTAATTTTGTTATTCACTATTTCTTTTTCTTGTATATGCTCCTTCTAATTTTAACAATGAAAATAAAATTGTCAACAATCAAGCTCAAAATATATCACATCGGAGTGTAAATATGAGCATAATTTTTGCCAACCAAACACGAAAAAAGGCATAAGAGGCGGTGATTTTCATTGCATTAATGAGGCCCAATCATACCCATTGTTTCTAGTTATACAAAAGGTTAGCAAATGCTTTGAATATGAGAAGAGTAACTTTTATTAAAGTTCTAGTGATTTTTCTTTTATTTTGATATTGGATTTTGATTTTTTTTTCTTTCTTAGTATTTTTTCGGTTCTGGGTCTTTCCACATTGTGAAGTCCTACTTTGAATGGATCAGATTTGGACTTTTAACCATGGAAAATGGCGGGGGAGGAGGGAGGGGGGGGGGGTTCTTCTGGCAGAGCTATGGAAAAGTATAAAAGAAGGAAAAGAGAAGAAAAATAGGAATTTAATAAATTGATTTTGAAGAAAGACAGGGCCCGCAAATTACAGCTGTCAAATAATAAATGGTCTGAAAATTTGATGTGCCATTTATGTCGAGCAATTGAGATACACACTCTTAGTGACAAATTTGAATACGGCCAAAATCTAGAGAGCTTAAGACCTGGATTTTGACTGTACTCGAGTTTTTCACCACTTTAAGTATTTAAATATTTTTTAGGTTTAATCTTGACTTTTGACCTTTTTAGTGGTTTTTATTTGATGAAATTAAAAAGTACCAAAAAAGTCACACTTTTAGAATATTAGATTTGTTTGCAAAAAGTAAAGAAAATTAACCCGAAAAAAAATCACCATTTATTTGTTTTTCCTTTTCTTCCTTATCCAACAAGCATATCCCCATGCACTCCACCTTCTGGGAAATTTCCTACATTCCATTTCTTGCTTACTAAGCTAGTACACACTGCACCTAACCACACACAATAAGACCTAGGACTTAGGAGACATATTAGGAATTATGCGTGACAGGGGGTCGGGTCGGTCGGTCCGGGTTGAAGAAAATGTGACCGGCCGGTTACCAATCCGGGCCGGTACCAGTTTTTCCCAATCGCGTTTATTGGGTCTGGGCCCATCCGGTGATTTAATGAACATGAACGCTTACAGACCAAAGGGCCGGATTTTTTGAATTTCAATTTTTTTTTGTATTTTGTATAACTATCATAATTTATATTAAGATAAAGTAAAAATATAAAACAAAAAAATTCTGATAAAAAGAATGTTTAAATAAAGGATGCAAAGACTTTAAAATCCTTATATTTAAATATTTTAATAAGAATATAAGATAATAGAATACAATGAAATTGAAAAAAAAGTACACTTATAATTTGCAAGTTCTTGTTTTATTTCAAACTTGCAAATTAAATTATACATTCAAAGGTTTTGCATTGCCTTAGTAAATTCTGCATAATCAATATGAACTTCTTGGTCATCTTCTGGAGTGTTAAATTCAGATGGGTGAACATGTGTTAATATATCTCAAGTTCCTCGTCTTCTGGTTTATCAAAGCAATCATTTTTGCTAACTCCTCACGATCCTTCATTTTATCATATTTCATAAGTCCTCCAATATTAAGGTTTAGAGTTCCTTGATTTTCATCTAAATCAGAGCCAAATTCTATAGGATGAGTAATTTTCATATGTCTACTAAGTATTCCAGTCCCACCTCCCCTAAACTTCTTCCAGTCTTATGTTTAAATCATCCTTATAATGCATCTAACTCCATATCAGAATTCTCTATTTCGTCAAAATATTTTCAAACTTTACTTCTTTTCCTCCGATTAGTAGTCAGGGCCACAGGTGATCTACTACTAGCGCCACGACCACCACCCCTGCTACCAACTCCAACACTATTAGGTTTAAGTGGTGTCTCATCTTTAATTTCTAATTCATTATCTTCTATACTGAAATCTTCCTGTAATTATTCATAATCTATATTATCATCAGGTGATATTTCAGAAACATGTGTAAAGTCATTTAAATTACTACTAGATGTTGAAATAGTACCTTTTTTCTATTTCCCTGATTAGCAACCTTGTTACACACTTTTTTTTGCATCATTTAACATATTGTGAAAATTTAACTACTAAAAAAAATTAAATATGCAAATAAAATTGTAAATAAGAGAAAGAGTTGGAAGGAATGTACCAAATTTCGCAATAAATTGAACATTTGATGATTTTCGCAACTTCAATATTATCACGAAGAAACGTCAATCGTTCAAAATTCAAACTTCAAATAATACGATAAATTAAATTCCAAAAAATAAAAATGAGAGTCAAATAGTTTATTGCAAATGAGAGAATGACAATTGAGAATTTGAGTTTGAGAAATGAGAGATGAGTGAAGAAATGAATAAGAGGAAGGGGAATGTATTCATAGTTTTTCAAAGGGCTAAATTAGTAATTACTAAAAGTGTTATTTTGTAAAAAAAAATTGCCCAAAAAAAGATTATTCTTGCAAAATATCCGTTGGGCAACAGTCAAATTGGAAGTTGATCGTTGCCAACGGTCAAATGAATTTTCTTTTAAAAAGAAAATTCATAAAATAGTCATTGAACCGATACGGGCCAGTTCATTTAACCGGTTCAACAGCGATTTTTCTTGACCGGGTTTGACCGATCCGATTAACCAATAAGGAAAATGTAAATGTCCCAAACCCTTACCCCCAAACCCAACCCTACCCGGTCCCCTAACCACCGGTCCGGTCCGGAACCGGGTCAACCCGACTCATTAAACAGGTTTATTAGGAATATTTATCACATTAAAATAAGACCTAGGGTGTGTTAGGTATGAATCCAATTTTTCCTTATCTAGTTGGCTTAAATATTTTGGAAGAAAATGACTTCCCTACCAAAAAGAGGGAAATCATTTTCCAACACTCTTTTTCAACATTTTCCGCTCTATTCTTTATTCCCTCCCCCTCCTAGCCAACTCCCACAATATCGCCACTCCAGCCCCTAGACCCCGATATACCACCATCCCCCACCTTTATTCATTTCGTTTCATAATGTTTGCCTAAATTATATATTTTTCAAAAATATTTCTGTTACCTAACCAAATATCAGAAAATAAGTAAGAAACCCACTTATTTTACAGAAAATATTTCCCCAAGATAATTTTTTCCTTTATACCAAACACACCTCTAGACTACATTAGAGCTAAAAAAAAAAAAGAAGAGAAAAGAATAGCAACGGCAGTAGCTCCCTAGCTCACTTCTTCCTCCACAATAACCTAAGTTAGCAATATCTTCATTCCCATAAGCAGCCAGCTCCTTTCTTCTTCAAAGAGAAAAAAACTCACAAACACACGCAGAAAACCAAATAGAGAACTCTTAAGAGGGCTAGCAAGAAATAAGAAGGCAGCAACTGCACTTTCTCTTCTTACTCACACGTTTTTGCACTCAAAACTAGCCCCAAACTTCTCCATTGAACAACCATGTAACCAACTATCAGTAACACAGCAAAAAACTTCAATCTTTAAGCATTAAACAACCTTAAACGAGCCCAAAAAATACCAGAAAAATCATGCCAAACTCCAGCAGTAAACCAGCTTCCTTCACCACCAAAAACCAGTCTAAAACTCACATAAACTCCGTGAAACCTGATTAAAAACCAGCAGCTACGACCCACCACCATAAACCACCATTAAAACAGCCTCTCTTTTGCAGTTAAATAGCTCCGAAAAGCACCCAAAAACGCAATAGAATCAGCTGCGAAACAGCCAAAAAGGAGCAGCAAAAGTCAGCTGCAAAACAGTCCAAAACGCTGCCCAAAAACCATCAGAAATCAGCCACTTAAACCAATACAAAACCAAACCTACGTGAAATAGCACCAAAATGAAGCTCCAAACAGCTCCCTTTTCATGCATATAACAGCAGTGTTGGGAGTTGAGTCGAGGTCGCCCAACACGGTTCTGCTTGAGGTCCAAGCGAGGTTTTTTTGTTCGAGCTCCAGTGGCCGTTTCGGCCTTTGAGCAGTTTTCAGAACAATCATTCATTTGCTCTGTAAATCAAGCTGGAAGCCATATAAAAATGAAATGAAAGTTGCAATTTATTGAGGTCCAATTCTAACTCTATGCATTCTTTGATTTACAATTTTTTTCTGTTGATGCTTGAATAGTATTTGCTCGATTTTCTGTTTCCTTTTTTTTTTCTGGTTCTAAATGAAGTTGCATCGACGTGATCACACTTTATCATGTAAGTTTATTTATTTTTTTGTTGTGGGTTATTGTTAGATTTGAGCATATGCTAAAAATGTCACGAAAAGATATAAGTTCGAATTGCTCGGTTAGGTTCATTATGTTGGTTGTCTATTATTGTTGGGTTTAACTCAGTTAAGGAGATTAAGTAAGCCAGTGCTCATTGGTTCAGCTGAACGAATTAGGTCGTGGGCGTTGAATTTTGGGCCTAAGATGATTTAATTTTGAGAAATTTTCACAAACTATTATTGTTTAGTGATTATTAGCTAGCTATAGCTACCATTTACTAAATTACTTCCTATAGCTATGTTTTTAGTTGTTATAGAGTGTATTTGATATATTAAAGCTACTATATTCATGAATACAGTAGCAAAACTCGGCGTGAAACAGGAGAGTCCAGCTAAGCAACGGTTGTATTCGACTGTATTCGCAAGCTATATTTGTGAATACAGTAACGTAAACTGCGTAAAAAATGGTCTTTTCAGATGTTTAAAAACGGTAACTGAATCAATTAACGCGATAGACTCCTAATATAACTCAACTATAACACGCAGAACTTGTATTTCACGTTAAAGAAAAGATTTTCCAACCGAAAAAACCCACAAAATAGAACAATCTCTAGATTTTCAATCCCTCCTTTTTTTGTTGTTATCGTTCTGTAGATTTTCAAAACATGTACTCATTTTAGATGAATACATGTATTTGGAATACATAACATATTCATAAATACAACAGTGAAAGTCTTGTAAATACATCTAAAAACAAACAGTGAAAGTCACTGTAATCGTAAAATACATATGAATACATGTATTTGAAATACATAACACATTCATAAGTACAAAAGTGAAAGTCATCCAAATATATCTAAACACAAACAGTGAAAGAATTGATTCTTTCGAAAATTTCTCAAACTGGGCTTGTTTCGATGTGTCATTGCGTATTTTCAGCAATTGTATTTGCTGCTGAACCTGCAAATACATGTTCCGCTTGAGTGATTTGCAAATCGAAAGATGGCCCTTCGAAATTGAGTGTTTTGGTCGGTATATACCTCGGATAACCCTCTTGTAAGGAGTTGAATCAGCCATTAGAGAAGAAAATCCGAGTTTTCTGTAAAAGGATAGCAATGGTGATTGTTTCTACAAAAAAAGTACAGATATACATAATAATACATGTGTCAGTAAAAAACTAACAAGTTCAACACATACCACAACTTTTTTGGGCAAACAATTTTGAAAATTGAGAGAGAGTGGATATGAATCAGTTGATAATGGAGGTTGTATTCGTGGGGAAGAGAGAGATGGTGGAAAGAGAACTTGGGTTTAATAAAATTGTATACAATATCGGTGTTATTAGGAGAGAGAATAGAAAGTATGAGAGAGAGAAATATTTCACAGCGTATTTAATGGCTTAACATTTGGAAGTGACCATAAATATATAATTTGCTATAAAACCTAAAAGGTAGCTATAGAATATAATTTTATAAAAGATATTTATTTATAATAAATAAAGTGTAAAGGTTTGCTATAGGAGGTAAAAGTTCCATAAAATAAATAAGGTGTAAAGGTTTGCTATAGGAGGTAAAAGTTCCATATTATGGAACTTTTACCTCCTATAGCAAACCTTTACACCTTATTTATTGTAAATAAATATCTTTTTATAAAATTATATTCTATAGCTACATTTTAGGTTTTATAGCAAATTATATATTTATGGTCACTTCCTAATGTTAAGCCATTAAATGCGCTATGAAATATTTTTTCTCTCATACTTTCTATGCTCTTTCCCAATAACACATTGTATACAATTTTGTTAAACCCACGTTCTCTCTCCACTATCTCTCTCCCAACCCAGTATCTTCCCCACGAATACAACCTCCATTATCAACTGATTCATCTTCATTCTCTTTCAATTTTCAAAATTGTTTGCCCAAAAAAGTTGTGTTAAACTTGTTAATTTTTCGCTGGCACATGTATTATTCTGTATATCTGTACTTTTTTTGTAGAAACAATCACCATTGTTATCCTTTTACAGAAAACTAGGATTTTCTTCTCCAATGGCTGATTCAACTCCTTACAAGAGGGTTATTCGAGGTATACCGACCAAAGCACTCAATTTCGAAGGGCCATCTTTCGATTTGCAAATCACTTAAGTGGAACATTTATTTGCAGGTTCAGCAGCAAATACATTTGCCTGAAAGAGAACAAAAATACGCAATGACACATGGAAACAAGCCCAATTTGAGAAATTTCCGAAAGAATCAATTCTTTCACTGTTTGTGTTTAGATATATTTGGATATATTTAGATGACTTTTACTGTTGTACTTATGAATGTGTTATGTATTTCAAATACATGTATTGATCTGTATTTTATTGATAAATAGTTATTATAGTGACTTTCACTGTTTGTTTTTAGATGTATTTAGTTGTATTTAAATGTATTTATATGTATTTACAAGACTTTCACTGTTGTACTTATGAATATGTTATGTATTCCAAATACATGTATTCATCTAAAATGAGTACGTGTTTTGAAAGTCTACAGAACGATAGCAGCAAAAAACGGAGAGATTGAAAATCTAGAGATTGCTTTGTGTTGTGGTCTTTTTCGGTTGGAAAATCTTTTCTTTAACGTGAAATACAGATTCTGCGTGTTATAATTGAGTTAGTTGAGTTATATTAGGAGTCTATCGCATTAATTGATTCACTTACCGTTTTTAAACAACTGAAAAGATAATTTTTTACGCAGTTTACATTACTGTATTCACAAATACAGCTCGCGAATACAGTCGAATACAACCGTTGCTTAGTTGGATTCCCCTGTTTCACGCCGAATTTTGCTACTATATTCATGAATATAATAGCTTAAATACATCGAATACACTCTATAACAACTGAAAACATAGCTATAGGAAGTAATTTAGTAAATTGCAGTTATAGCTAGCTAATAACTACTAAACAATAGTGGTTTGTGAAAATTTCTCTTAAATTATCGATGGAATGCAGGGACTGGTTTTCAATAAAATGACTTGGGCCAAAAGAAGCTTGTTATGTTGGCTTCCTTAAATAAAATAAGCTGGCTCATCTCTCTTTAATAAGCATTTCTCCATAAAATAACTCCAAATTCATTAGCAAAAAGCTTTTAGGCGCACTTCAACGAATCAAATACCATTGTGACTATGTATACATTCATGTAACATAGTCACAACTCTTAATTAAGGCAACACATGTGTGCGCTCGACTTAACCAAATAATTCAAAATACTATGAAATCGTCTTTGATTATGCACGCACGTGTGACATGACTTCGACACCTAATTAGACAAGGACACATCCGCCTGTCTTGTTAAGAATATTTCTCCATAATTTCAATAATCAAGCAGTAATGAGCTGACAATAGGCAAAATATAAAAACCAATAAAGCATAAAAATATCCAAAATTAGTTTAAGCCAATTTTGAGTTAATAAAAGCGACCTTGCTAGAACCACATGATTCGGGGAGTACCTACACCTTCTCCCTAGTCAACAGAATTCTTACCCAGTATTCTCTTTTTGCGGACAATAAATAAGGAGTCAAACTTTCATTTGATTAGGGATTTAAATAAAATGATGACTCTCGGAACACCATAACTCAATTCCGGGTGGCGACGCCAAAAAAAATAAAATAATCCTTTATCAAATAATGTCACTTTAATTAAAAAAACTTTCCAAAAAAGGTGTAACAACAGTTATGCAAGCCCAACTGCAACTAGGTATTATACCTCAAGGAATACAATAAGTGTATTTTAACTTTACAAGAAAATTTGCAAAGCCCTGTAACTAGATTATTAATCAAAAAACTTAAACATGTCAATATAGTCCATTCATCTTTTGGGTTTTAGCCTTAAGCCACCCAATTTTTCAATTACAATACTAGGGCAAAAATCTTGATTCACGGGACCTATTCCCACTTCATATAGATTATTCACATCACTTAGTGTCTTACCAGTGTTGTCAAAGGCTCATTTAAGGTGCACTTAAGCCCTGAAGCTCAGAGAAAGCGCTTTGCCTCACTTAAGTTGTGCTTCCGTGTAGGCAAGACACCAATGTGTGCCCCTTGTGCCCATGGTTTCTATCTTAAATCGAGCAACACTAAACTACAAATATAATCGTCGAATAAGCGTATTAGTTATTAAAGAAAACATTATGAATGGATATGTTATTTTTTTTCTTGAATTATATATATATATACACACACACATGTATAACCTAGAGCTCTTTTTTAGAACCTTTTGCCTTTGACAACTCTCTATCTTACAAGATCAATCAATGCACCCGATTACTATTCATCATCTTTTCCAACTCTTGACATTAGTACCCCTTAATAAAAGGTTCACACCGATCTCCTTAACTCAAAATTCAAACTCATAAATATCCTACTCATACTCTAAATAAATGTATTAGCTAAGGGGTATTTATAGTAATAATTGAAAGTTGAAGAAGATGATGAATAGTAGTTAGATAAATTGGTTGGTATTGTAAGACCATAAATGAATTGAATAGTCTATATGTGAAGTGAGAACGAAATGGTTGAATCAAGACTTTACCCTAGTATTTGAATTGGAAAATTTGGTGGCTCGGGCCAAAATATGAATTGGCTACACTGAGTTCTAAATGACATGTTTAAGTTATGTTTATCGTAGATTGACTTGATTGAGATATGTTGGACTAAGTGAGATTGATTATACATCAAGGTTGAGGTCAGTGGAGACCTAATATGATGATGATGATAATGTATTATGGATGGTACATGTGTGTTCGCTCGACGGGGTATGTTGACAGATGCCAATCAGGTCCTACGGTTTTGGAACGTGACATAAAATGGAAGAGAGGAAATAATAAACATATGAGAAAATCATAACATAGCATGATTTTTTAACTCCTTATAGTTAAATAATTTTATTCTTCTTGGAATGGAAGGAATAACTTATGATTAATCAAATTTTGTTTCCAATAGATCAAAGAATCAATCAAATTGCAACTGCTATTGGATAATTTGACCCTATTCCTCGATACACCTTTCATTTGTTACGGGGAAAGGGAGTAAACATTCTCTTGTAATACAAAGAGACTTGCCCCACAAGGTCATAAGAAATGTCTTGCACATTAATGTACATGTCAATGGTCTACACTCACCTAGAAGCTTTTATAACCACACAAATGTCATGGTCCTACAAAGTTTTACCCCTTAAACGTATCAAAAGTTTCTTCTTTTTTCTTAAATTTTGTGCCGAGTCAAAATACCTCGTCTAAATTGAAACGGAAGGAGTATTAACGTTCCTACCATAACTACAAATGAGTAAAGCAGATCAAAAGACAGAACAGTGGCACTATTTAAGCAGATAACCAATTTAAGAACAAAAAGAGCAAATAAAACATAAAACACGAAAACAATAACTCAAACAGCTATAAAAAACCCAAAATGCATAAATAATTAGCTAAATATGCCAATCAAGAATGTAGCATAAATCTAAACACAATACCTCGTTCTGACCATTACTCTTCTTCACCTTCTTTAGCTTTCTCAAGAAGTACCTTTTTCACGACAAATCAATCAATACCATAAACAGTACAGACACAGAGAGAAAGGGAGAGGGAGAGGTGAAGAGAACATACCATAACTTGGACTTGGCACGGACATCATTGGTTGCCCAAAGCTTCATGCGGTAGATCTTCGGGTGCTCATCCTTCTCCGATGGTAGAGCTCTCCCCACCACCTGGTACTGATGGAACTGCACCAAAAATAATACTCCGAAAGGAATCTACAGTCGAAAATAATTCAATTTTAAACTCTTTATTTTATTCATTTACCTTTAATAACAAGATTTTATATTCACAAAAATGTCATGACCTACAAGACCATAAATATTAAACTGGCTCATCTAAATTGGAACACAGGATAGTAATAAAATCTGTTCACCATTTTACTAAACCCTCTATCTGCTGCTCCTACATAATAAAAAGGATTAGGTTTCGATGCTCGTGGACTTGGTGAAGCCTTAGGATGGGCTCCGCTTCATGCTCGGATTTTGGAGCCCATTATCTTGGAGATGTGATCCAGCAACTCTTTAAGCTAAAGATTAAGTGGGCTAGCCACTTTCTGAATCAATTTTCAATGTTTAGCCATTATTTAAAACTGAAAACTAACTACTTGTGGAAATAAAATTTGAGCAAAATACACCAAGCAAGAAGCTCTGTAAATCCACAGCACTGTGCTGAAATTTTTCTTTCTTGTTTTATCTAGGCGTATTATTGTTCAAATTTTATTTTGGCATTAAATAATGGTTGAATTGTCACGACCCGATTTCGAAGTCGTGATGGCGCCTGTCGTGGAACCAGGCAAGCCGCCATTTTTATCTAAGTTAAATTCAATTTCCAGTAAAAATACGATTTTAAGCGAATTTATTGATAATACTAAGAGTCTGAAGTTTAAAAACAATATTTGAAACAAAAATTTTAAACCTCCAACCCCCGATCCGGTGTCACTCAGTCATGAGCTGCTATAAAAAAAATAAAGAATGAAGAAATAGACAACATAGTCTCAAAATAAGTGCAACAGGTGGAGTAAGGAAGAGAAGACGAGGTCGCGATCGCCAGCTGCTACCTCGACAACTCCAATGGAACTCTGACAGCTGCTCAATATCCACTACCGGGTCCCGGTGTACCTGGATCTGCACACAAGGTGCAGAGGATAACGTGAGTACACCAACTCAGAAGTAACGAACTCAAGCTATGGGCTGAGAGGTAGTGACGGACAAAACCTCAGAATTCACAATAAACTGTATACAGAAATTAGACATGCTAACAATTTATCAAAATGAGTAAATATGCCAAGTATGCCAGTATACTTTACATGTCATCATAAGACTATATGTATGAAACCAGTGTGGATATGCACATAGTGCTCACAACCCTCACACAACAGTCCACTCAGTACCGTATATGGCTCTCAGGCCCAGGGAAAAGTCCATCCTGAAATGTACATAATCATTGGTGACCGTAGTCACTCCATACTGAGGAAATAGGCTAATCCAGCCCCACGGAGAAAGTCCATCTCCGGAATACAACACTCGGACAAAATTCATGTCCAGGGACGATCCATCCCTCACATAACCTCCACTTCGGACACGATCCATGCCCAGGGAAAATACATCAATCAACATCAATGCGCTCACCGGGGGTGTAAAGACTCCGGAGAGGCCCTAGTGGCCCAAGCGCCGTATCAAGCCAACGAAGACATGATTTAAGTATCGCTGCGGTGTGCAGTGCGATCTCATAACTGTCTCAATAACAGGCTCTTGGCCTTACTCAGTCATTACTCTCCATTCTCACTCACATGGATCACAGATGCATCCATCAACCCGAAAATAATGATAAGTATGCATATAATTAACAATAATGAGACTGAGATGTGAAGTGATATGCTATAACACGGCTGAGTATATGAAACCATATAATCACAAAATGAGACAGCAATATACGACTACTCGGGTCTCAGCATTTTCTTCGTGAAGTCTAGCATTTATACTTAACATGATTTCTAACAGGTTCACAATTACCACATTAACAGAAGCACATATATCATCAGGGACTAATCACTAAGCGGTGTCATGGGATAAGCAAGACCACAAATACTCGGTGCACGCCCGCACGCCCGTCACTTGGCATGCGTGTCACCTCGATTATAGTGATAAATCATTTGGCCCGGGGTTTCGAACCTTCAGAACCAAGTTTAGAAACGTTACTTACCTCAAAACCGGCTAAAATACTATTCTGCGGTGCCTTTGCCTCTAAATTCAGCCTCCGAGTGCTCCAAATCTACCAAAAATCATATGTATATCATTATAATATGCCAAGGAACGGACCTTAATCGAAATTTATCAAAAATACTCAAAATCCCGAAATTGGTCAAACTCGACCCCCCCTCCCCGCCCACGTCTCAGAACTCGGTGAAATTTACACCACAAAAATCTTTATCCTCCCACAAGTCTATACATACCAAGAACACTGAAATCGGAGTCCAAATGACCCCTAAATTCCCATTTTAAGGCCTCTAAATCACAAGCCCTAATTACCTATTTAAGCTCTGTTTTTAACCAAAGTTCCACCACTAATCCGACCTCTAATAACATATAAACGAGTTTTAAGTCCAAAATCCTTACCTCAATGAAGAACTATCAATTTTCCTCTTCAAAAACCCTTCAAAAGCTTCAAACCCAAATAACAATTGTGAAAGAATGACCAAAATTCGCTAAAGGTTCATTTTATAGGTTCTGTCCAGCGATGACTGCACCTGCGGTCCTTTTCTCGCACCTGCGGTCCCAGATGCGCACATGCGAAAATGACTTAAGTCCGGACTTCCGCACCTGCGACCAATCCTCTGTGTCACACCTCTTTTTTCACCACTCCAGATTAATGAAGGGTAATAAGGGGGTTTTTCCAATTAAAGTGACATTATTCAGATTTGGGATTTATTTTAGTTTTCTGAGTCGCCACGGGATTTTTGACGATTTTCCGGGACACCATTTTATTTTAAAAATCCCAACCTGAGGAAATTTTGACTCTGTTTTAAGTTGTCTGCGAACCAGAAATCCAAGTAAGGAATTATGTTAACCCGGGAGAAGGTGTTAGGCACTCCCGAATTCCGTGGTTCTAGCACGGTCGCTTAACTATTAATATTTGGCCTAATTATCTAATTATTTACATATTTTAAACCTATTGTGCTTTTAGCCTTTTTCACTTTTTTGCCACTTTTAATATTTATGGATTTATCTTGAAACAAGTCACGATGACGTGCACTTGTCGTTTTTGGACACATTGTAAATGAGCCACATGAAATGCTCCCGCGATTTGCAACATTTGATTTTTATTATTGTTCGGAGTTGTGGTCGGGGGCATGAGTTTCCACACTCGAGTGGTATTTACGTACCATGACCATGCCACGGGAACCGTACCCATGGCTACAATGAATTATTTTTGCGCCTAAAGCAAGCTACGATATTCATGAATTATTTTTGTAAACTACAGATTTGTTGTGAGGTCATGACTTATGGAATTGTTATGGAAAAAAGAGTAACTTAGTCGAACCCTCGAAACACTCAGATTAACATCGAAACACCAAATCAACCCATGATTCAAGCGTAAAGATATTCAAACTTATGAAATTCACCAACGATGCCGAAACTACCCAAACATCGTCTGAATGATATGAAAATTTGCAGACACATCCAGAATGACGCTATGAACCTGCTCCAATTTCCGGAATTTCATTTCGACCCCGATAGCCTATTCTCCACTGCCGACCGGAAATCGCCAAAAACTAACTTTCGCTAATTCAAGCCTAATTCTATACCGGACCTCAAAACTACATTCCGAACACACTCCTAAGTCCCAAATCACCTGACAAAACTATCCGAGCCATAAAATCCACATTCTGAGGTCGTTTACCAAATAGTCAACTTCCGGTTGACTTTTCTAACCATAAGGCCAACTTAAGAGACTAAGTGTCTCATTTCTCTCCAAAAATCGCTGCGAACCCGCGTCAACCAATATAACACAACGTAATGAAGCTGAACCGCATATAATGAAGAAGAAACGGGAGAAACGGGGCTAAACCCTCATAACAACCGGCATGATCGTTACATGAACTTTTTATTAGTTTTGAGGCTATGGCTAAATGTTATTTAGTAGAATAAAAAAGTGGCTATTCGCATATTTCTTTCCTCTTTAATTAAGGGCCTATTAGATGTGGAACTTTTTTTCTTCATTCGGATGTTCCCAGGAAAATAGAGATATAAAAATATTTTGGACGATATTAACCCTTCAAATTTTTCTCTCTTTTCTCGCTTACTTCCCATATTGTACTTCTCCTTCCCAATTTGTTAATTGCTAAGAATGAATGTTTTATTGAAACCACCAACTTTAGTTCTCGTAACATATTACTTTGTTGATAACCACCAAAGTTGAAAATATGGTATGTTGGTGGAAATTATGGTGTACTTGCCACTGTATCACCATTATGTTATTCCACAAATTAAAAGCAAGTTATGTAGGAAATATTTCATCATGATTACTGTGGCATCTGCTTATCAATAATTTTGCTTATCAATAATTTCTGAAATCTTCGAAGCATTGTATAGTTTGAATGTTTTTTCATATTTGGGAATGTTTTTTCATACTTGGGAAGCATTCAGATCAAGCGCACAATCATTTTCTGCAAAACTTATTTATGGAGCAGGCTTTTAAATACTAGTAATTATGTAGGACATTATATATATATATAGCTAAATGTATTTGCCAATAACTTTGTGATGCAAGTTGCAGGTCTGTTGGGTATACCACAATTGTGGGGATGTTATGACTCTTTTTTTTTTTTCCGATAAAAGCGCCCAGGGCGCTGATTATTAATAAGCGTTAAAGTAAGGAGAGTTATTACAGTCCCGGACTGATTTTATCGAAACAGTCTGATCACGCTCAATTATGTCTAATAAAAGACTAAGCGGGCGTTGCAAATATAATCCGGGATAT
>ML346043.1:491-13065 GCA_005239505.1 Nicotiana paniculata
TTTTCTTTTGTAGATTCCATTGATCATCTATCCAATGTGCAGTGACAACCATATAAGTTAAGTTTTGTAGTGATGTCCATGTATCACTAGTGAGACATACACGTTGGTGCTTAATAAGATTCTTAAGTTTCTCCTTCTCTTCATGATAAATCCTCAAACAATGTCTAGCAACAGTTACACGAGAAGGTAATTCAAAACTAGGTAAGGCTTTAGCCATTAATTTCTTAAATCCTTCTCCTTCAACAACTCTAAAAGGTTGCTCATCAAGAATTACAAATTCGGCAATCGCCCTCCTAATGTCATCCACATTATACACTAGCCTTTCAGTAGCACCCGAACCACCTTCTAGCCACCCTTCTTTGATAGGTTTTAATGTTGTTTGTCTCTTATCAATGACTCTAAAGGGAGATTTGTGACATGTAGAATTTAAATGCGACCATAATGTAGTAGTCCCATTCTTGCTACCTGCAGCAAATGTTTTAGGACAATAATTGCATTTTGCCTTACATTTACCTCCTTTAGCAATAAATTTGGAAAAGTGATTCCAAATCTCGGACGTCTCTCTGCCACTATTCCCAGATTTAGAATTTTCTGATGGAGTCATTCTTTTTTTCTTCTTAGGAGGAGTGCGTCGATGAAGAGTGCCTTCACTTTGTTTTTGAGCTTCCACCGGCAAAGGATTATTGACAACCACCTCCGCATCTGCTCCAGAAGTTGTAGTTTCCATTCTTAGAAAGAGTTCCCTGCAAATAGAACATATCCAGTTACTTTTTCATGAAATGCCAAATGAAAAAGAGAACAAAAAGAAAAAGGAGAAAAAACAACACCGATGAGCGTAGGTTTCTTTCCGACAAGAGCAAAAGAGAGCTAATTTGATTTCAATTGTTAAAGTTCTTCAGAACAACGGCAGTCTAGTGCTGCTTTAGGATTAGGTTTTGGTTTGGGCTCAATTATTCTTTTATGGGCCAAACAAAAACAAACATTTACATGGGCTATAATACCAATTTAAAATATTATGTTAAATACAGAAATTATAATAAAAATTAAGAAATATTTATAACTTACATTTTAATAAATATTTTTATCTATCTAATATATAAAATATATATACATGTAATGTCGGGTTGGTTTGGTTGCGGTTTGAATTTTTTTAGTTAATACCAAACCAACCCTATTGTGGTCGGGTTTTATTTTTCAATACCAAACCAAGTCAAACCAAACCACTAGTCGGGTTTTTTTTCCGGGTTGACTCGGGTTGTCGGGTTGGTGCGGGTTATCGGTTTGGTTTGTACACCCCTAGTTTCTACCATGTAGAAAAATAAGTCCTTTTCATTGTAAATATAGAGTATTCCATGTACTTTCATTATGTTCCTATAGCTTAGTTAGGTCAAATCTTGTAACTTTGGTTTATTCTTTTTAGGCATTATTAGGGGGGATCAAGCAATCAAAAACTTTCTAGCAAGCAATTCTCTGTACTGGTGTCTCTCCCCCTCGACACCTCGTTGCCTTCTTTTGTAATAGCTTTCATTAATGCAATCAAGCTTTCTTTCAATTCTCATTACTGTTCTCTCAATTGTTCTTGACATTGGTTTTCCCGCGCCGCACTGATAATCTCATCTAGCGTACTGAGAGGATCTCAGTTGGCGGACAATAACTGCACTGGCATCAGTTGCTTAGCCTTACGTCCCCCTTCCAAGGAATCTCAGGGAGGCACCGCGTAACAGTTGGTATCAGAGCCTAATCTCGACATCGGACGAAGGAATGCATTGACATTACCGCAATTTCTGACCATGGTGAATCATGGGGACCGCATTGCGTCCCTTGAAGAGACGGTTGACCTATTACGACCCATCATGGATATGGTGCCGGAACTAAGAACCATCCCAGTGCAAAGGTTGGACGACCTGGACCGCAGAATGATCCAGGCCAAAGTTGACATAGAAAATATCAGTCGGAACTCTGAAGGAGACCGGCAAACGGCAGCCACTGAGGCAGCCAAAGTTTTTTGGTAAATTCAAGGTCCTCCAACAAGAGCGGGCCGATGATTTAGCCTACAGGGCACAAGAGGCATACATGATGACTTCCAAGCAGTAAACTATAGACAACTTGAGAGGCCAACTCAATGTTTTCAATGATGCTCTACAAGGCTTGCTTCGAAGAGGTGGAAATCAAATCGGGGGTGCTGTGAACCTCGCCCCCATGGCACAAAAACTAAAAATTCATGAGCCAAAGCCATACATGAATGCTAAAGAAGTGGAAAATTTCATCTTCGACATCGAGTAGTACTTCGATGCCGTGGGAGGCCTAAAAGAAGCCAAGAAGGTAGCAAATGCTGCCATGTATCTTCATGGTGATGCTAAACTCTGGTGGTGGGTGAAGTACGAAGTCACCAGGGCTGGTGAAGATGCTCTGGAGACATGGGAAGAACTGAAGGCACCCATACGCCTACAGTTCTTCCCTGAAAATGTTGAGTACAATCCAAGGAGAAAACTACGGGAGCTCCGCCAGACCAAATCAGTACGGGATTACGTGCGAGAATTCTCCAAACTCATGCTGAACATCCGTGACATGGGGGACAAAGACAAGCTCTTCACATTCCTGGAAGGGTTGAAACCTTATGCACGCATGAAGTTGCAAAGACAAAGGGTAAATACCCTACCCAAGGAGATCCAAGCAGCGGAATGCCTTGGGGACTATCAAGTGAAAACCCGGAAGGATAGGAGTGCAGCCAAATCTAAGGCTCTTTCCTCAAGCAACAACAGTGCTACGTCAAACAACAATGATCGGGCGAGAAAGCCCCCTTCAGGATGCCGTCATTGCAGCGGGCCACATTGGAATAATGAATGCCCACATGCACAGATGAGACCCCATCAAGCTTTTGATGATGGGATGGATGACGAAGCAGATAATGCGGAGGAGACCGAACCAGTCGGTTCCTTCAATGAAATTGTTGGTTCTATTTCTGAGACATTAGCGGGAACTAGTGGTGGTATCCGTAAGAAGAAGGACCCCTACCCAATCACCAAAAAAGGGAAAGAGTAGACGAATGATGGGACTCCTCTTAAACAAGAGAGGACCTTGATGTTCGTTGAACTGAAGGTAAATGGCAAGCCCATTCGGGCGATGATAGATACAGGTGTTACTCAAAACTACTTGGCCTCAACTCAGGTACAGTGCCTTGGTATAGTTGTAGGAAAGGGCTGAGATCATGTCAAGGCTATCAACTCACCTCCTAAGCTAGTGGGTGGAATAGCCAAAGAAGTACCAGTGAAGATGGGTCCTTATGAAGGAAAGTTCAACTTGCGCGTGGTGATCATAGATGACTTCGAGTTGATAGTTGGGCTGGAATTCTTGAGGCAAACCAACACCATGCCAGTACCATATGCGGACATGCTTCTGATGATGGGAGTAAATGTGGCCAAGCCCTGCATTATCCCGTGCATGCCCATGAAAATGGCCATTGAGAACATCTCAGCCTTGCATTTGAAGAAGGGAGTCAAAGGACATGAACCTACGTTCCTAGCTACCATATGCATTGAAGAGGTAGAATTCTCATCAGGTCCCATTCCTACATCCCTAAAGGAGCTACTACTGGAGTTTGAAGACGTCATGCCACAAGAGATGCCAAAGCGACTCTCGCCTAGGCGCACTGCGGACCATGAGATTAAGTTGGTGCCGGGTGAGAAGCCACCTGCCCGCGCGCCTTATAGAATGTCACAACCCGAACTCACCGAGCTTCGAAGACAGTTGACGGAGATGCTAGACACAGGGATCATTGTACCCTCCAAGTCCCCTAGGTGTCCCCTGTGCTATTCCGAAAGAAACATGATGGTAGTCTATGACTCTGTGTGGATTATCGAGCTCTAAACAAAATAACTATGAAGAACAAGTATCCTATTCCGCTCATGGAAGACTTGTTCGATATATTGGGGGGGTGCGACAGTGTTCACAAAAATTGACCTGAAGACAGGGTATTGTCAAGTTCGAATTGTTGAGGGTGATGAACACAAGACGACATGTATGACAAGATATGGGTTGTTTAACTTCTTGGTTATACCATTCGGCTTGACTAACACTCCAGCCACATTTTATACCTTGATGAACCAGGTCTTCCGAGAGTACATTGACGAATTCGTGGTGGTCTATTTGGATGACATTGTGGTTTACAGCCAAACCCTGGAAGAACACCTAGAGCACTTGGGTAAGGTCCTAGCCCAGTTGCGGGAGCATGAATTATACTAAAAGCTATCCAAGTGCTCCTTTGCTAAAAAGCAGATCGACTTCCTCGAACATGTCATTAAGTAAGGGCGTATCAAGATGGACCAGCAAAAGATCCAAGCTATCACAAATTGGTCGCCACCCAAGGATATCCATGCCTTGAGGGCGTTCCTTGGCCTATGAAATTTCTATCGGCGATTTGTAAAGAATTACCCCCTCATCGTAGTGCCATTGACAGAACTCCATAAGAAGGTCACGCCTTGGGATTGGGGACCCAGGCGAGTTGAGGCCTTCAACGCATTAAAAATGGCTATGTCTAGTAGCCCCGTTTTGGCCCTCCCTGATTTGGCCAAGCCATTCGAGGTACAAATGGATGCTTCCGAATATGATCTTGGCGGAGTCTTACTACAAGACGGGCATCCCGTAGCATACGAGAGCCAGAAGCTGAAGGATGTAGAGTGGCGTTATGCCGCCCATGAGAAAGAACTACTAGCTGTCGTTTATTGCTTATGCCTTTGGAGGCATTATCTGTTGGAATCCCCGTTCCTGGTCAAGACAGACAACACAGTTGTTAGTCATTTCATGACCCAACCAAAGTTGAATGGCCGACAGGCCTGGTGGAAGGAACTCCTAGCAGAATTTTACTTCAATCTGGAGTACCGAAGTGGGAAGACGAATCATGTTGCTGATGCGCTCATTCAAAGAGTTGACCTAGAATCAGTGTGCCTACTCGCCACCCTAAGGGGGAGCGAAATAGCTACCACCATAAAAGACCAGATATAGGATCTACTCATCAAGGATCCTGCTGCACAGTATTTGGTTGATCTAGTAGGACAGGGCAAAACTCACCAGTTCTACATGGAGGATGGTTTCTTAAAGGTAAAAGCGAACCGACTTTATGTTCCTAAAGGAGGAAATCTGAGAAGGACTCTCTTGGAGTAATGTCACGACACTCTGTGGGTCGGCCATCCTGACGAAGAACGCACCATGGCGTTACTTCGCCGTGCATATTATTTTCCTCAAATGGATGATGACGTCGCTCAGTATGTGAGGACTTTTCTAGTATGCCATAAGGACAAGTATGACTGCTCGACACAAGCGGGACTCCTGGAATCACTAGCGGTTCCAAAGAGACCTTGGGAAAGCGTGTCTCTTGATTTTATCACCGGATTGCCCAAGGTCGGAGATCTCACAACTATCTTGGTTGTGGTGGATCAGTTTTCCAAGTATGCCACCTTTATTGCAGCACCACAATATATATCAGCAGAAGATACATCTCGACTCTTCTTATCTCATGTCGAATATTGGGGTCTGCCCAAAGACATCGTTAGTGATCTCGATTCACGCTTCACTAGCAACTTTTGGACCCAACTATTTAAGTGCCTCAGATCAAAATTGAGTCATAGCTCAAGTTTTCATCCGCAATCTGATGGTCAGACGGAGCGGTTCAATGATATGTTGGAGGAATATCTCCGCCACTTTGTTACCGGATCGCAGAAGAATTGGGTGAAGCTCCTGGATACTGCTCAACTGTGTTTCAATTCACAAAAGAGCTCTAGTACAACAAAAGCGCTTTTAAAATTGTTACCGAGCAGCAACCGCTACTCCTACGCACCGTGAATTCACCAAACATGTCAAAATCTCCTCGCGCTGCTAGCTTCTCAAAAGAATGGAAGCGAAATTTGGAGATAGTGCGGAACTATCTTGTCAAAGCCCAAAAACGGATGAAGTGGCATACTGATCAGAATCGTCGCTTTGTTGAATACCAAGTAGGAGACATAGTGATGGTCAAAATTCCAAAGCGGTACTTGTTTGCAGGGGTCCATGACCCTCGCCTATTGCAAAAATACATTGGACCTTTATTCATTGAAAGGCGCATTGAGAAAGTTGCATACCGGGTGGATATCCAAGCTTGGTGAAAAATCCATTCCATGTCAACCTTCTGAAACCTTTTCGGGAAGACACGGAGGGTCTTTCACGAAGCCAACTCACAATACCCAGTATTCGAGGCCCCAATTCAACTGGGAAAAGGTGGGCTGAAGCTATTCTTGATGATCGGGTAACTCATGCCTCAAGGAAGGATCACCAAGTGTTCTTGGTGAAATGGCAAGGGTGTGATGCAGAGGAGAACACTTGGGAGAGGGGAACAAACCTCAAAGCCTACAAGAGCCTAACTGAAGATTATTTTGCAAGTACGCGTCGAGGACGTCGCCAACTCAGGTGGGGGAGAATGTCATGGGCAGCTTTCCATCCATGCACAAGAAAAGTTTTTAAAGTAAAAATATTACCTAGGTGGTTTAGAAACTGTAGCCAATCTGATCCTTAGCACGTAGAGGGGCTTTTGGAAACTTTGAACAGCTTCTACGGAGATAGATCTGCAGCGTGTAGTAGTACTTATGAAGCCCACTTGAGGCATGCTTAAGCATTGAAGCTCGCTACAGCATAGACTGGTCACTTTTCCTTGACTAAGTGGCGCCTTTAATTTGTGCAAACATCAAGGCATGAACGCTTGAGCCTCGATGGCAATGGCCTGCCCTAAAGAAGAAAACACTAGAATAAATATGTTGCTAGCATAATGATATTTAAACGTTAAGAGATATTAAGGGTGGTTATGTTAATGATTAGAAGTAGAGTTATGGTAGATAGAGATTCAGAATAAGAAAAGTAGTCACTAATTTGAATGAGAAACATAAAACTCCCTTGTTGAATTTGAATAACTAATTAATATGGGTTTTAATTTAATTGAAATTATTATTACTTCACATTTTCACGGAACTGTAGTTGTTTCAATTTCGTTGTCCATGTAGCTCTTTTTTTTATGCAATATATATATTTTTAATATTTTCATCATTTGCTTCCTTCCTCACGAAAACGTGCAGTTCAATTTGCGCTGACACTTGCACTCTTCTGCTTTTTGCCTTTGACACTGACATACAGTAAAACTACGTGATACTTTTCCTAGTTGATATGTAATATGCCTATATGAACATTTTGTGGGAGTAAAATCGTCTCCGTCTTTGTGGAAGCACCTTTGCTCTCTTGCTCCGCTATCCTGTGAAAAACGATATATGGCTGTTGCAAGTTACCAATTAGCAGTTATACAAATTGTTGATTCTGAGTGAACATATGATGCTGGAATGAACCTAAACTAGGACAAGGAAAAAGGACACATTTACTCAATTCTTTGAACACTATATATCAGCTCATTTGATGACTGTTTCAGCTGCAGGAAGACGCTGGAGACAAAACCGAGATGGCAGCCAGGAATGCTTTCAGGTATGTTTCTCGTAGGCTCTCCAGCAGTGGCAAGGTGCTAAGCGAGGAGGAAAGAGCAGCTGAAAATGTCTACATCAAGGTGATTTTCAGTTTTGCTTAATAACGTGCCTAAAATCAAGTGTATATGGTGTACTTTTTTGGTCTATCATTTAATCGGCGCAATGGTTCAGTGGTGTTCTATTTTAGATGTTTGATCTTTCTCATTCTCATATTGCTTATTCCATCTTGATTTTGAGTATCATTATACTAGCTTGCCTAGCTGTTTTAGTTATCCATCCATTGTTTCTTTTGCATGATCATCAAACATCAACGACAGTATTTATCACTTATTGATGAGTTGTATTTTGTTTTGATGATCTAACAAACTTTTATGTGAAGGATCAGGTTGAGGACCTAATGTATACACAGCATCACAAGTCATCTATGTCTCCAGGAATTCCGGATTATACAGTGCTGGATGAGGACGGACCAGCTAAGGGACCTGATCCCTTAGCGGACTCACACATTAAAGTACAAGTCAACTTGACAGCTGTAAAAAGCTGTGACAGAAAAGGTGACTGTCTGCTACTGTTCACGCCACACTGTAGCAACAGTGCAACAATCACTTCCTAGTGGTTGAGCCGTGTTCCTCCAAGATTTTGGACATCCTCCTTGGAATGTGCAATGGTTGATAATATCTTGAAGCAAGAAGAACAACATACTCACTTGAGCAATTACTAAGTATATTCAAGCATTAAATGCTCTCAAGCATTAAAGACTCAAGGGCTTCAAGAGCAAGAAGACAACTCCACTAAGACCTCACACGTGGTTATCAAGTAATGTTAATGTCCTTAGTTGAGTTGTAATCTTGTATCTTGTTTTTCATTTTATCCTACTAAGCTTTGTAGAAGCAACTAGTTAGGAACCTTTTAATCCTTCATCTTTCAAACTTGTGTGTGACTAAAGCTAGTCATGAGTAAAGGTGTCTAACGGGCCGGGCCTACCCGGAACCGGCCCGGCCCAGACCGGTTAAAACAAGAACCGGACCGGCCCGGTATGTAGGGGGCCGGGTGGGGCTGGGTAGGAGGGGTAGAGGGGGTTAGTCCGTTTATTTTTCTTTACCGGTTAACCGGACCGGTCAAAGTGAACAGTACATGTACTTTACCGGTTTAACCGGCCCGGTACAACGTCTATAAATTTTTTTTTTGGTTGTTTTGTAAATGTTTGGGCCCCACTTATGGCAACGGTCACCTTGGCAGGGAGCCGTTGCCCAACGGCAGATTTACACAAATGACCTTTTTAAAAAAAAAATTAACACTTTTTCAATTTACAAATTTAACCTTTTCTAAAATTATAAATACACCTCCCTCTTCTTCATTTCTTCACTCATCTATCATTTCTCAATCTCAATTTCTCTCATCAAGTTAAATCATGCCCCGTGATTCTAAAGTGCGCTCATATGTTTGGAAACACTTTGATGTGGTAGAAGAAAATGAAGAAGTTTACAAAGTAAAGTGCAAGAATTGTGATATAATCTCAAGTCTTCGTCACAAGTGCACGGGCACACGCTTTTTAAGGAGGCATATAAATAGTTGTCTTGAGCATCCACCAGACCACCAGCAATTCGTTTGATTAATTGATTTCAGACAATTTATGTTATTTTAATATTATTAGACGTATTATGCATTTATGTTTAATGTTTTAGTTTGTTATTTTAATATTATTAGACGTATAAGTGCAAGTTTGAACTCTAATTTGAAGTATTAAATATTTAAATGTAAACTTTAATAGTTTAATTTGCAAGTTTTAGTTTGTTATTTTAATATTATTAGACGATACCTAATTATTTATGATATATTCAAATATAAGAATTTTAAAGTCTTTGCATCCTTTATTCAAACACTATTTTTATAAATTTATTTTTTTGTTTATATTTTTACGATAGTTATAACAAATACAAAAAAAATTAAAAAAATAAATAAAAAAACATTGTAACCGGCCCGGACCGGCCCCTTAAACCCCTAACCCATACGGTTAAGTTCTTAACCAGATTAACCCGAACCCGTTAAACCCGTTAATAATAACCCGTAACCGGCCCGGTAACCCTACCCGTCCGGTTCAATAAAACCCCAACCCAGCCCGGCCCACCCGTTAGAAACCTTTAGTCATGAGTCAAAGTCTTTGTAACTAGTTTGTGACAAAGTGGCTTGTAAGAAGTGTTACAAGTTAGAGTGTTGAAGTCTTTGTAAGAAAGTCATTACAAAGTGGCTTGTAATAGTTTAGATTACAAGTTAGTAAAGTTGAAATCCTACAAGTGTAGATCGTGGTTTTTGTCCCTTTGAGTGGGATTTTTCCACGTAAAAATCCTTTGTCTCTGTACTCGTCTTTCTAGCATTTAGTTCTGTGGAAACTAGTAGAGGACCTGGTCACTCTACTGTCTGGTGGACGCTAAGAAACCTTCAATTGGTATCAGAGTGGGTTCTTTCTAAAAGGTTGACACCTAGAAAGGATCTCTAATGGCTGCTCCAGCCAACTTTGAAGAAGGACAATCAACCTATAGACCCCCAAGATTCAACGACCAATACTATGGTTGGTGGAAAACGAGAATGCATGACTTTATCATGGCTGAAGACTCCGAGCTTTGGGACATCATTTGTGATGGACCTCATGTTCCATTAAAAAAGGTTGGAGAAGCAGGTCCGTCAATACCAAAAACCAGAAAGGAATACGATGAGGCAGATCGAAAAGCTTGGAAAAGAATTTTCGCGCAAAGAAAATTCTCGTTTGTGGCATCGGACCTAATGAATACAATAGGATCTCTGCTTGTCAGTCAGCCAAGGAGATCTGGGATTCCCTGCAGACGGCTCATGAAGGAACAACACAAGTAAAGCATTCCAAGATATACATGCTCACTACGGAATATGAACTGTTCAAGATGAGGGATGATGAGTCTATTTAAGACATGCATACCAGGTTCACCTCTATCATCAATGAACTTCATTCTCTAGGTGAAGTTATTCCCAGAAACAAACTTGTGCGAAAGATCTTAAGTGTTCTGCCGAGTTCTTGGGAAAGTAAAGTCAATGCTATCATGAAAGCAAAATATCTGCAAACCTTAACAATGGATGAGTTGATAGGAAATCTGAGGACATATGAGATGAAGAAGAAGAAGGACAATGAAAGAAGGGAGCCGAAGAAGGAGAAGAACCTGGTTCTTCAAGTGGAAAAACATGAGTCAAGTGAAGAAGATCATGACATGGCTTATCTCACCAAGAGATTCCAAAAAATGGTGCGAAGGAACGGTGGGATACCTAGAAGAGGCAGTTCAAGCAAGCCCAGGAATCATGATTTATGTCATAAATGTGGGAAACCTGGACACTTCATAAAAGACTGCCCGCTCTTGAAACAGGACAGCTACAAATACAACTCTGACAAGGTTGCAAAGAGGAACCAGGTTCCTGATAAGAGATTCAGTAAAAAAAGTGCAGCTAACAATGTTGTGAGACAAGCTCTTGCTGCTTGGGGAGATTCATCCTGTGAGTTAGACGAGGAACCTGAAGCAGAAAGCAGTTCCATGATGGCAGTCGAAAACAAGGCAAAGGAGTACGACTCATTGTTTTCCCTCATGGCTCTATCTGATAAAGAAGAAGAAGATGACTCAGAAGAGGTAGACTTCAAGTATGTTCAGAGAAATCTGAAATCCTACTCTCCTAAAAAATTACTGACCTTATCTAATGTTCTTATTGATGCATACTATGCCTTGGTTGAAGATAAGGACCTCTTGACCATTGAACTAGGAGAGGTATAACAAACTAGAGATGACTTACTGATGGTAGTCGTGAACCTAAAGGACACCGTAGGCAATCTTGAAAAAGAAAAGAGTGAAGATGGTGCTGCAATGAGGGATGAGTTAAAAAGAAAGACTGAAAGTTCAGTTCTTGATAACACTAGGCTAAATGAGAAAATTAATACTGTAGAGCAGGAAAGAAACAGTCTTCATAATAAAATCACATGTCTAGAGGAAACTATCAAGAATCTTGAACTAAAACCTGGTCCACCAGGTGGTGAAAAAGGAAAAGAAATTGCTAGTGAAAAATATGTCAGGATGGAGAAGGATTTGAATGAAGCAAAAGCTAATCTGTGTAGTGAGTTAGAGAAAAACAAAGAGCTACAGGTTGAACTAAGTAGAGTAAAATCTGATCTTAAGAAGGCCTTGAATTGGACATGGTCGTCAGATGCTGTCACCACCATGTACTTTAACAATAGTGGAAATAGGCAGGGAATTGGATTTTCAAAGGAGAAAACTCCTTACAATCCACACAGCAAATACATCACAATCCCTGACAATTGGCTTTGTACCCATTGTGGGAACAATGGACACTACAAGGAAAGTTGTCCAGTCAGGGACCAATCAGTCCCAAAAAATGAAATGTTTGCAGGCAGGATAAAGCTTGATCAGGGACCAGGTCCCAGCAAAAAACACAAAATCCTGCCAGCATGGACTAGAAAAGTTCTCATTCACCCATTTCCAAATTACAAGGGACCCAAACTTGCTTGGGTTCCTAAATCTGACAATTGATTTGTGTGTGCAGGGATCAGTGAGGGAAAGCGGGCTACAGTGGATTATGGACAGTGGATGCTCAAAGCATATGACTGGAAATACCTTGGACTTTCTCTCATTGAAGGCCCTGCAAGGAGGGGATGTGTCCTTTGGAAATGGGAAGAAGGGGTACATCTTAGGCGTAGGAAGAGTTGGAAGATCTCTGGAACACTCAATTGAAAATGTATACTATGTGGATGGCTTGAAATATAGCCTCTTGGGTGTTTCACAAATTTGTGATAAAGGAAACAAGGTGGAATTCTTGTTAAAAACATGCACAATTACCAGTTTAGTAACTGTAGAGGTGGTGTTGATAGCCAAGAGATACAAAAACATCTACGTTGCTGACTTCAAATCTCTGGAAGCAGGTGAGGTGAACTGCCTAAAGGCAGTTGAAGATGATTCTGAGCTTTGGTACAGAAGACTAGGACATGCAGTTTCTCTCTGTTGAACAAACTGATAAAGAAGGACCTGGTTCGTGGTCTGCCAAATTCAAGGTTC
>ML346045.1:0-18963 GCA_005239505.1 Nicotiana paniculata
TTAATATTTATAGCAAAATAGTATAGAATTTCGGTGTGGTCAAAAAATAGTTGTTCACAATACCGGCATCAAAACATGTCATAGGGTATCTCTAATTTACTCAGTTTCTTCCTAACTACTCTAAACAAAAATAAAATTAATTTAAATTTCCCAGTCCAAGTTACACCCTTGGAAAAGAACCGTAGTCAAAAGAAAAAGCAAGGGGGAATTACTACACTACCTAAAAAAAATCTTTTTGGTATTTTCTTTAGACTTACTTCCCTCAAGAGATCTGTCTAAGAGATCCATCGTCGGGAAAAATCCACAACTTTTTATTTTTTTTTTATTTTTTTATTATTATTATTTTTTATATATAAAAACAAAAAAAAAACTACAAGACTTAACAGAAAGATCATTTACTTATCATGAATACAAAACTACAATATAAACCCATAAACCCACATACGGTACAACAATTCCACAATTCGTAAGTACAAGAAAATTCAACATACACACCCCACACTTAATTCATGCACTGTCCCTAGTGCATTATATAGAGACAAAAGCAGTAATAGAAGCAAGGTACAAGAAACTCCCTGATCATTCAGCGTCGTCGTCATCTGACGCTCTCCACTCCTCCTCATGCTCATCTTCTTTATCATCTTCCTCATCCGAGCGCATCGGCTCTGCATCAGAGTCGTCAAGAGTGATGATATCCTCGTCATCAGGGAGCATGTATCCCTCACCCGCTCCAATCATTTGTTGCGCATGAGCATTGAGCGGGTACCTCTGATCCAATTCAACTCTCTCATCAACTGACGTCGGCCGACCTCCTATTCGCAACTGCAAATCCATCATCCCAGAAAGATAGGCCATGAAGTTATCATCCCGCACATTGCGCTCTGCATTGGTCAGGGAAGGATCTTCCTTCAGTCTTAGGCCAGAGATGTCAGTATCTCGTTGGAATTGATCAATGGTATGGTCAAAGTTGGGCTCAACCGGTACATTCTCATTTTGCAGGAAGTGAATTATGAAATTTGGGAATGGTATTCGATCAATTCTATTGCTCGAACGCACCAACCCCATTTGATAGCGCATCAGCTGGACCACATTCACCCTCTGCCCCGTCTTGAGGAAGTAGAGCACACAAATCCTCTCTCGGCTGATTAAGGTGTCATGGTTGCATGGTAGTATCAGTGCATTAATCACTTTAAGTCACACCTGGGTCTCAGCCTTCATTTTCTTCTTTGGAAATATTTTATGGCGATTTGTGGCTCTATCCCGAATCCAAGAAGCCCTGGAATCAACCCCACAAAGTGTGTGCCTCACCTCTCTATAGTTGGGATGGCGGATGAATTGCTCTAGAGGCTCCACCGGAACATTTGGTGCACCTAGGAAATCGCATATGGCCTTGGCCGAAAAATCTACCAAGTGCCCACGAATTGGCACCAATCCGTTCTTTTCCTTAGGGTCAAACCCTGCGTAGAATTCTCGGACTAAGTTGAGGTTGATGTCACCATTGTGTCTGAACACATATCCCAGCCCCAACTCATGGATGCTCCGCCAAATCACTGGAAATTTTGGTCTTAGAATCTCTTCCTTAATGGCCCCTTCAGGGTGAATATGCTTCGGTTTGCAGCGTGCATACCATTTCTTGGATTACAGTGGTATGCTGTTGAGACCATATTCCCGTTCACCAGTGGGTCGCTGTCTCATAGCAGCGACAATAGCTATTGCTTCCTCACCAGTCATACTGGAAGTAGCATCCCCCCTTTTCTTTTCTTTTGGGGTTGTGGGGGTTTTGCTTTTCTTTTAGCTAGGGCCAAAGACGTGGCCTTCCCCTTGTCAGTGGCTCTTCTGGATAGCATTGATTTTCCTGCACATATGATCAGCAGTTAGTGGGTGTCAGAAAGTGTGTAACAAAATCTTTCCAAAGGTTACTCAGACTTCACCTTGGTACTTTAAAGAATAATTTACCCAAAGGGCTTCTCGTGAGCCTCTTCACACTTAACATTTCATGCAGTTGACAATGCATGATACTAGTGGGTTGTTTCCCTGAGACTCGGGCTCCAAATGGGATATGTATTTCCATTGAGGCATTATATCGAGCACTTAGCGTGCACAATGCCATGAGAGCTCTTATGGAATTGAGGGACTGCTTCATGTACCCACATCTGGGTGGGGTTCCATAATACCACTTAGTTTAACAAATTCAGCCCATTCCTAAAGGGTTTCGGGGATTGGGATGCAAAACATCATACAATATAACCATGAAATTCATAAAACCATAAGGAACCACCATGAATCATGGTTACACCATATATAATTGTAACACCCAAGTCGAATTTACACATAATATGGATAATATCATACCTCAACGATTGATGCGTGTTAATTTGATGAGGTGAACCCCAAAATTGAGCCTGTGCAGACTTGTGTGTGCTGTGGGTGTACAGATGTGTGGGTGAAGAGTTGATGTGGGTGTGTAGATGTGTGGGTAGTCTATGAGTTGTAGTGTGAGTGTGAGAGCAATTCGTTGTTGTTTGTGTTCTTGGGAGCAAACTCTTTCTTGAGAGGGAGATGGGAGATGAAAAAATAAGAAGAAGATACTTACCTGGCATTAGGCGTGCGTTTTAGTCTTAAATCTCGGACCCACTGGCGTTAGCCAAGCGTTGGACCCCAAACGCCTAGTCTACCTTGGCGTTTGCCAGGCGTTAGGGCTGAAACGCGCAGCCTGCCATGGCTTTTGCCAGGTGTTAGGGCTGAAACGCCCAGCATGCCTTGGCGTTTGCCAGGCGTTAGGGCTGAAACGCCCAGCCTACCCTGGCGTTTGCTAGGCATTAGGGCTGAAACGCCAGGTACCCCTGGCCTTCGTCTCACCTTCCGTCATGCAAGAACACTGCTGTTTTCACTTGAATGCACTTGCAAGCTTGTTAGTACCTATAAGTATATGAAATTATTCAAGCTATGTTAAGATTTAACTAAGAATTGGGTTGCCTCCCAAAAAGCGCCTTAGTTAATGTCGTGGCACGACGATTACAACAAGTCAATAGGTTGCCTCCTATGAAGCACCTGATTTAACGCCGCGACACGATGCAGAACCTTGCCTCAGTCATCAGCAAGCACGACTTTGATCTTCTCACAATTTATGGTACCACCCCAATAATGTTTGACTCTATGCCCATTCACTAAAAATGTTCTTTCACCGTGTATATCTCGCAATTCAAGTGCACCATATGGAGTGAGTTTCACTATTTCAAACGGGCCTGACCATCTCGATTTCAGCTTTCCAGGAAACAGTCTAAGCCTAGAATTGAATAATAGTACCTGTTGGCTCGGCTCAAATGACGCAGATGTATATGTTTTTCATGCCATCTCTTGGTCTTTTCTTTGTAAAGTTTGGCATTTTCGTATGAGTGCAACCTGAACTCATCCAATTCATCCAACTGCAGCAATCTTTTCTCACCCGCGGCTTCACGGTTTATGTTTAACTTCTTGATGGCCCAATACGCCTTGTGTTCAAGATCTACGGGAAGCTGACATGCCTTCCCATAGACCATCTTGTACGTAGATGCCCCAATTGGTGTTTTGTATGCCCATAAAGCGTCATCTAACTTAGCAGCCCAATCTTTCCTGTTCACACTCAACGTTTTCTCTAGTATTTGCTTGATTTCTCTATTGGATATCTCTGCTTGTCCACTAGTTTGAGGGTGATATGTTGTTGCAACTAGATGACGGACCACGTATTTAGCCAAAAGGTTATTCAACAACCGATTGCACAAATGGGTTCCTTCATCACTAATCAAGGCTCGTGGAGTACCAAATCTGGAGAATATATTCTTCTTCACAAACGCAGCGACAACCATGGCATCATTCGTCGGCAATGCAATTGCCTCCTCCCATTTCGACACGTAGTCAACTGCCAGCAAAATATATTTATTTCACTTGGATGATGGGAATGGACCCATGAAGTCTATCCCTCATACATCAAAAATCTCTACCTCCAAGATATTATTTAAAGGCATCTCGTGCTTTTTTGTTATCGTTCCTATTCTCTGGCACTGGTCACATTTTTTAACAAATGCGTGGGCATCTTTGAATAGTGTTGGCCAAAAGAAACCAGATTGTAGCACTTTCGCTGATGTTCGATCGCCACCATGATGGCCCTCATATGGTGATGCATGACAATCAAATAGCACCTTTTCCACTTCTATATCAGGAATACATTTCCTCATTAACTGATCACCACATTCTTTGTACAAGTAGGGTTGTCCCTATAGTAGGACTTCACATCGCGTAAGAACCTGTTCCTTGCTTAAGATTTTATTTTCGGGGGAAGTACCCCACTCACCAAATAATTCACATAATCGGAATACCACGGAGGAGGGTCTTGGGTTATAGCAAAAATTTGCTCATCGGGAAAGACTTCTTTAATATCTCCACCTTCCTCAACATGATCATGATTTTCCAGCCTTGACAGGTGGTCAGCTACATGGTTATCAGTGCCCTTTCGGTCTTTTATCTCCAAATCAAATTCCTGCAACAATAAAACCCAGCGCATCAATCTAGCTTTAGACTCTTTCTTTGTAAATAAATACCTGATTGTTGCGTGATCTGTGTGGACAATAACTTTTGTGCCCACCAAGTATGCCCGGAATTTTTCAAAGGCCCACACCACAGCTAACAGCTCCTTTTCAGTGGTGGTGTAATTCTGTTGTGCATCATCGAGGGTCTTACTCGCATAGTAGATGGAATAAAACACCTTGTCTTTCCTTTGGCCTAGCACTGCCCCAATTGCATGGTCACTTGCATCACACATAAGTTCAAATGGTAGTGACCAATCAGGTGCAACAATTATGGAGGAAGTTACCAATTTCTTCTTGAGCTCCTCAAATTCCATCAGGCAGGGTGCATCAAAATTGAACTTGATATCTTTTTCCAGCAATCTACACAATGGAGTAGCAATTTTAGAGAAATCTTTAATAAAGCGCCTATAAAATCCTGCATGTCCCAAGAAACTCCGGACACCCTTCACTGAATTTGGTGGAGGTAGTTTCTCAACTGCCTCCACTTTTGCCTTATCAACTTCGATGCCACTTTTAGATATTCTATGACCCAAGACAATGCCTTCCTGCACCATGAAGTGACACCTCTCCCAATTTAACACCAAATTCGTTTATTCACAACGGGCCAACACCATGCTCAGGTTTTTCAAACAGTCATCATAAGATGCCCCAAAGACTGAGAAGTCATCCATAAACACTTCTACGAATTTTTCCACCATGTCAGTGAAAATCGCCATCATACATCTCTGGAAGGTGGCTGGTGCATTGCAAAGACGAAATGGCATTCACTTGAAGGCGAATGTGCCATAAGGGCAAGTAAAGATGGTCTTCTCCTGATCCTCTAGGCATATGACAATTTGATTGTATCCTGAATACCCATCCAAAAAACAATAATATTCATGCCCTGCTAACCTGTCCAGCATTTGATCAATGAATGGGAGTGGAAAATGATCCTTGCGGGTTGCTTTGTTGAGCCTTTGATAATCTATGCAAACACTCCAACCCGTGATAGTGCGGGTAGGAATTAGCTAATTTTTCTCATTCTCAATCACGGTCATCCCTCCCTTTTTGGGTACACATTGAACCGGGCTCACCCAATTACTGTCAGAATTAGGAAAGATGATGCCTGCATCCAGCAATTTTATGACTTCTTTCTTCACTACTTCTTTCATAATGGGATTCAGCCTCCTTTGTTGCTCAACATTCGGGCGAATTCCATCTTCCAAAAATATTTTATGCATGCAAAACAATGGATTGATACCTTTAATATCTGTGATGGTCCACCCAATTGCCTTTTTGTGCTCACGAAGTACCCTAAGCAATTTATGTTCTTGTGTATTGGTCAGGCTGGATGAGATGATCACGGGAAATGTTTCAGAGTTCCCCAAATAGGCATAGCGTAAATGTGCTGGAAGGGGTTTGAGTTCCAGCTTTGGAGCCTCTTCAATAGATGGCTTAGGAAGGGTTAGAGTAACATGCTTATTCAACTCTTCAAATATTCCTAGCCTGTGGAGGTAACTACAGGACACCTCAAGAATTTTCTCAATATCTTCCCTTGTTTCATCCTCACAGTCTTCTGCATCCCCAACCAACACTCGCTCAAGAGGTCAATAGGATTCATGTAAGGAACCATGGACTCTGATTTGCTTTCCACTACAGAAATCATGCATAGTTCTTCATAGTGGACATGTAACTTGAGTGCCTTATAAACATTAAACACCGCCACTCGATCACCAACGTGCATTGTCATCTTTCCTTCACACACATCGATAATAGCTTAGCTTGTAGCTAGGAATGGACGCCCCAAAATAAATAGGACTTCCAAATCAGGCTCATAATCCAAGATAATGAAATCAGTTGGGAATATGAATGATCCCACCTGAACCAGCGCATCTTCAATTACTCCCTCAGGATGGGCTAGGGAGCGGTCAGCCAATTGTAAAATCACTGTTGGTGGGCGTGGTTCACCCAATCCCAAATGCTTGAACATAGATAGTGGCATCAAATTAATATTTTCCCCAATATCGAACAGAGCTCGCCCGACTGTATGCTTACCAATTAAGATTTGGATAGTAAAGCTACCCGGATCTTTGAATTTCTGAGGTAGCTTGCTTTGAATTCTTGAGCTAACTTCCTCAGTGAGTGCCACTGTTTCGAACTCAGTCAGCCTTCGTTTATTGGCCACAATGTCCTTGATATACTTAGCATATTCGGGTACCTCCTGCATAATGTCTACCAGTGGAATATTGATTTGTACCTGCTTCAAGAGATCAAGAAAATTTTTGTATGCTGCATTATCTTTCACCTTTTTCAACCTTTGAGGGAATGGAGGGGGTGGCCTTGCAACAAATGGTGGGGGTTGCTCAGCACTCGCCTCTTTTGCTGGCTTATCTGATTCTTTCGGTTTGTCTGAAGTTGATTCAATAGTGGTTGGTCTCTCATCAAAATTTACCTGATTTCTCTGACTGGGCTAGACTATCTCCAATTTCTTCCCATTCCTCAATGATATAGCATTAACATGTGCTTTAGGATTAGCTTCAGTGTCACTTGGAAGAGCCCTTGTTGGTCGGGTATTTTAAGAACTGGCGAGTTGCCCCACTTGACGTTCTAAGTTTCATATGGCTAGAGTCTGGGCTTGGTGATCATCCATTATTTTCTGATTGAAAGCAAGTTGGTCATTCATCATTCTCTTCATAATATCCTCAAGGCTTGCTGTTGGTTCAGCCTGAGGTGGTTTGTACTGCTGTTGAGGTGTTGGATTCCTGTAATTATGGTGAGTGCTCTGATTTCCACCCCAAGAGAAGTTTGGATGGTTTCTCCAATTGGGCTTATAGGTGTTTCCATATTGATTTGTTTGTCCCCTATTAGCGTTACCCACAAAGCAGACAGACTCTGGATTAACTGGGCATAACTCACTTGAATTACCCTCTCCACAGACTTCAGAAAATACCTGAATCTGTTGCACTGGTTGGGCATGTTGCATTGATTGAGATTGTTTCTTGTTAATGATCAGGTTCATCTGATTGACTTGGTTAGTCAATGTGGAAATCTGGGCTGATAATGCTGAAACCATATCTAGTTCAAGAACCCCTGGTGATTTTTCAACCATATTTCTCCCATCTCACCTTGCCAGTCTGGATTGCTTTTGGAGAATTTATTCAGTAATGCAAATATTTCATCATAATTCTTCTCCAACACCTGACCTCCNCGTTTGTCTGATTGTGATGAGGAAAGTCTCTGAGTAGCCCCTTGAACCTTTCCCATGCTGAATATAACGATTCACCTGTTTTCTGCCTAAAAGAGACTATCTCACTCTTGATCTTTGTGGTCTTTCTTGAAGGGAAGAACCTTGCCAGAAACTTTCTTGCCAGATCGTTCCATGTTGTGATGGAATTAGCCGGTTCTTCCTTCAGCCATCGCTTTGCTTCGCCCAATATAGAGAATGGGAAAAGCGTGAGCCTCACATAATCTGGCGTGACCCCGTTAGTGATATAAGTATCACTAATCTCCAAGAAGTTCAAAATGTGTTGATGTGGATCCTCGTGTGGAAGACCCAAAAACTGCTCGTTTGCATGAAGTAGTTGGATCATGCTCTGTTACAGCTCAAAGTGCCCAGTGATTCTGGGCTTCACGATGCTGGAGGTGACATTAGCAATGCTTGTCATTGCCACCTCCTGAACCGGCATGTGTTGTTCCTCTTCCATGTTCACAGGAAATCGGATGAAGTCCTGAAGATTGTCTGTATCTCTTGTTTCTCGCAATCTCCTGTGAAATGATCTCTCAAGTTCGGGGCCAAAGCCGTCAAGTCTATCCTGGCTTCTGACCCTAAGCATTCACTCGAAGTTCCTGAGATTAGAACAAACATCACGTGACGTTAGAATCAATGAAATAAGCAATTAAATCAAGTAATTAAAAATTAGTCTATATTCAAGTCCCTGGCAACGGCACCAAAAACTTGTTGGTCCAAATCGCACACGTAAGTATACGTGGTCGTAGCAAGTAATATAATGTTAAATCGAATGTTAGACCCACAGGGACTTGCGTAAACTACTTATTGAGTCACTCTAATTGCTATTTAATCGAGCCAAAACAAAATCCAAGAATATAACTAATTTATTGTACAATTATATGAACTAATTATCAAGTAACGAGAATATTGTTGTGTATTCAATAGAGACAAATATTCCAGGGTTGTGATTAATTCCCCATTCATATTGCATTCTAATTAACTCTCACTTTCATATAATTCACTCATGATTGCTAATTAATCGATAGTTTCTCTCGTAGCCTTCTCCCGAAGTACTACTCGCCTATTCTCAATACATTAACGCCTATATTCCTATGAAATTAATCTATTAGAACGCACTAAGATTACGATGTTTAATTAAGCACGGTGACTAGGTATATTCCTATCCTAACCACAAATCCGCTCCCCTGAAGGGTTAAGATCGCGCTCTCTTCAATTCTCCTCTAATCTATATACGGCTTTCCCAAGCATATTATAGATAGTATATAGAACCTAATTGATGGCCAAACAATTAAGCAATTAAACGCAGGATTGAAGAAACAACCATATGTTGAGCGAATTATAATCAAGGTTAACTTATAATCGAATAATAATATTCATGGCTAAACCACAATCCCAGAAAAATGGGTGTTTAGCCACTCATACTAGACTTAAACCATTGCATAAGTTTTGCATAAATGGAAAATACTAGATTAAGATGAAGAAAACTGATAGTCCTCTTCTTCTTCAATGATCTTGTGTGTATATTCTCTCCAAAAATGGCATCCTCCTTCAAAGTTGTGTTTTTTGGTCTATTTATATGTTTAGGATAAATCCTAAACGTAAAGGAGACTTCTATTCCAACCGGAAAACACTTAAAAACCTTTAAAACTCGGAGTTGACAGGACCAGGCACCCAGGCGTTAAGCCCCAAATGCCCCCTTATCGCCAGGGCAGGCCTGGCGTTAGGAGCCAAACGCCTGGCTAACGCCAGGGTCACCCTGCCCTTAAGGGCAAAACGCCCCCATTAAAACGCTTGGGCATGCCTGGCTTTAGGGGCCAAACGCCCGGGTATGGCCTGGGTCACTCCTTTTCGACTCTTGAGCGTATTTTTGACGTTTTATGTACCCGTTTAGCTCGGCTTCCATCTCCAATTCACCTACACATGAAATAGACTCTATTATGCACATATGACATGTATTTTTATCACAAAAGCACATAAAATGTAAGGTATATAATGCTTAAAACTATGAATTCTAGCCACGCATCAACCACCCAAAAAAAGGAGGGGAAAATACTCGAACTCTTTCCTCTTCTTCCTCCCAAAAAATTAGCTTAAATCAGCAACCCAAGTTCCACCATTAGAGGCAGCCGAACAACCTCCAAAGCTCCCCCATTTCAACTTCAAAACCTCACGTTCGCACACAAAACAGCCCTCAAAACAACCTAAAATAGAAGATGAAAAATGCTGCTCAACTCTACCCCAATCAACAGAAAAACAATCCAAAACCGAGCTCAAATCCACCCCAAGAAACGACCTCAAAACAGCTCCAAAAACGAGCTGAAACTACGGACTAAAACCAGCCACCATCACCCATGAAAACCACCCCAAAACAGCCCTTGAATCACCATAAGAATAGCATAAGAATCCAGCCATGAAAAGCCAGCCAAAACTGCCCCAAAACAACCCCAAAAACCAATTGTTTTTCTCCATAATTAAACCTAGCAAGATTCGACTTTGTCACCTCATTTTGGTCGAGTTAGAGAGGTCGAAGTTTGAGGTCCGTTTGAGTTTTGTCGAGTTCTCATCGTCGGCGCTGAGAGTTTCGGTTCCGGTTCATTTAAATCGAGCTTTCGAAAGGCTATTTCGCTGTTGATTACTTGCTGGAATTGCAGTTGCGCTGCTTCCTTTTTCATCACTGTATGCTCCTTGTTCTTATTCCCTAAGGTAATTTTCTTGGTTTTCTTCTCATGGAACATTTTGCTTTCAAATCGACTAAGTTTTATCTGGTGTAAAATATTTGTACACGTTTAGTTTATTTGACTTAATCCAATAGATATTATACATATAGTTTTTCCTATTGCCAACTAATATTTCACATAAGTACTTACATAAAGTTACATCTCAATATATACCTTTATTCTTTTAATTTCCATAGGTTGGTTATTTGTCCTTTCATTTACTTTCAAAATTAAACCGTCAAAAATAATTTTCAAAGAAAACTTGTAAACACTAATAAGTAGGGATTTGGACATTATTTCACTTGAAGTTGAAAATATATTTAAGTTGATAAAAATGGTTGAAATAAGTTTGGTGAAAGTTGATTGAGTAGTTTGATGCCGGAAGTTGAGAAATTATTGACAAGTGACTAGATTTGTTTTTGCTAGCAACTTCTCAGAAAGCTCCTAGCTAGTTCAACAGCTATCCTAGTCTCATGCTGAGCTGGAGGTGCTAGGGGCATAGGAATATACTCCGGAACCTACCCAATATGAACCCTCTGCTCAGGAGTACGGGCCCCGGGAGTCTGTGTCCCTCCTCCGGCCTGGGATGTAGCTGGAGCTATAGGGAGTAGACTCGCCAGAGACAGAGTACTGAAGGCACTCAAGAACTGGGCCAATGTCTCCTGGAGGTCTGGAGTAACAGTAGGGACCTCCTGTGCCCCTCCAACTGTAGCTGATGGGGGCTCTTCTACCTCTGATCTAGCCGGTGCTCGGAATACACCGCGTGCTCGACCCCTGCCCCGGCCCCTGCCTCTGGTGTCTCTGACTGGGGGCTCGGGTGCCTGGTCATCAGTACGTCCGGTACGGGTACGAACCATCTGCAAGAAAGAATAGAATATAGTTTAAGAATTTGATGACAGCAACTATCATAAGGAATTCCAAAGGATTTGATTGTTCTTAACAGTTACATAGCCTCTCGAAGATAGGTACGGAAGTCTCCGCACCGATCCGCGAAACTCTAATAAATCGGCTTGTGACTTGTGACTCTTATGAACCTTGACGCTCTGATACCAACTTGTCACGACCCAATTTAACCTCCAAAAGGTATCGTGACGGCACCTAGTCTCTATGACTAAGTACGCCTAAAATTTGAGGAGTGACAGAATAAATAAAACAAAGCCAGAAAATAAAGAACTCAAATAGACATAACGTAGATGCTCAACATATACATTTTCTTCCCAAAACCCGAAGTTTCACCATAGTCACAAGCCCAGTGCTAAATGTATCTCTATACAATGAAACAGTGGAAAAATATACAAGTCTTCTATGCCTATACTAGAGTAGAAGGGGACTTGGGGTTTCTGCGGACGGGGCAGAATTACCTCGCGGTCTCTTGGCTGCTGCTAGAGGACTCCTAGTCACGATACTAGGTGCTGGTACCTGGATCTGCACATGGGGTAAACATGCGCAGGAAAGGGCGTGAGTACTCCACATTCGGTACTCCGTAAGTGCCAAGCCTAACCCCAGCAAGTAGTGACGAGGTCAGGTTGAGGCCCTATTGAGTTTGTAAAACAAGTCAATATATTATTTAGAATAGTGGAAAATAGCTAAGAAATGATACATAGGATCAACAAAAATGGAAAGATTTAATAACATGAAGAGAGCCCTCGGCTCAGCACAACATATATCTCAACAGTAAATGTGCAATGCAGTACACGGGAAAAGCTCCCGGATCTCAGTCCGTAGTCCCAATTTAAATATGCTATGCAGTACAGGGGGAAAGCTCTCGGATCTCTGTCTGTAATCCCAATTTAAATATGCATTTCAGTACAGGTGGAAGCTCCCGGATCTCGGTCCGTAGTCCCAATTTGAATATGCAAGGCAGAAGTATGTCAATTATGGCTTAAGTAAACAATCCAGGAAAAACAACAGATAAGGATAGAGTAAAACTACCTGAGCATGATGTGACTGGTAACGAATAAGAAGAAAATCATGTCAGAACAGGTAGGCATACTTACTCCTAGGCAATCTACTCAATTTAGATAGGAAACAGTAATATATGAATAAAAATGAGCGATTCCATGGGAGTAAAAATATGATTTTAGCAACAATGACCCGTGTACGCACTCGTCACCTCGTGTACACGGCATCCACACAACAAAATCAGTATAAAAATGCCTAAGGGAAAGTCCCCAACACAGAATTAGGCAAGCCACTTACCTGGACTGCGCTAATCAACTCAATACCAAGCTCTTGCCACGAGTATCTGACTCCGGGTGGCCCAAATCTATTCGAATTGATTGCATAGTGTATATATCACTTCAAGGGAACAAAATAGCTAATTATGTATAAGCTAATACGCGAAATTAGGAAATTCGCCCAAAAATTCCCCCAGGCCCATGTCTCGGAATCGGGTAAAATTTATATTTCCCGAACACCCATTCGCTCATGAGCCCACTAGAACAAGAATCAATAGAATTCGACGTATAAATCTCCCTAAATCCTCAGATTTCTACTTGGGAAGATTTCATCCCATTTCCATGGTTTTTCAAGCAATTTCCTTGATTAGATTGAGGAAAATGATAGAGATTAATGATATATAAAGGGATTAAGGTTAAACGTTACCTATGATCCTCCTCTTCAAATCCCACTAAAAATCGCCAAGTTTCGAGCTCACAATCGATTTTGGAATTATGAAATTCAAACCCTCGGATTTTTTATATAAACTGCCCAGACATTTCGCACCTGCGACACTGGGATCGCACCTGCAGTGCCCGCACCTGCGAAAATACCATCGCAGGTGAGGAAATTCCTTTAATGGCCTGGGGTCGCACCTGCGGCTCCCCCTTCACATCTGCGGAAACACCATCGCAGGTGCGAGACACCAGAACCAGAATGGTTCAGCTGTTCTCATTTTCACAAAACTCACCCGTTGGACATCCGAAACAATCCTGAGGCCCCCGGGACCTCAACAAAACCTACCAACTGACCCTAGTACCTTGATCAAACTTGGCTGAGTCTTAAAAACACATCTCATAACATCAAAATCATCAATTATTTATAGGTTCAAGCCTAAGAACTTAGGAAATTTCTAGAATTCACATCCGATGCCGAAACACGTCTAAACTCGTCCGAATGACCTCAAATCTTGCACACTAGTCATAAATGAAATTACAGAACTGGTGTCACTTTCGGAAATCGATTCCGAGTCCGATATCAAAATCTCACCAATCGGCCGAAATCGTCGAAATTCTAACTTTCGCCAATTCAAGCCTAAATTCACAACCGACCTCGAAAATACATTTCGAAGACGCTCCTAACCCTGAAATCACCCAACAGAATCGACGAAATTCCATTCCGGATCCGTCTTCACACAACTCTAGCTACAACTAGATTTCTAAAGCTAAATTCTACATTTATGGACTATGTGTCCAAAATCACCCCGGATTTCATCACTCAATGCTCCGACAAGTTCCAATAACATAAATAGACATGGGAGAGGCTTTAAATAGGGTATCGGGGCGCAAATTCTTAAAACAACCAACCGGGTCGTTACAAAATCTAATAATGTTACTAAATTCGTGAGGTATGATGACTGAATCAGAAAATTATGTAACATGAGATTTGATATAATTTTTTGTTGTCATGATGTTAACCCTTTGGTCTGCACTCTACAATGTTATTTAACATTTTTTCTACAAAGTTATCACATAGTACTCTAATATAATTTCAAATCTTGGACCTTTGTTTTCTGTTCGAAACGTAAATGATCTGTATGAGCATTTGTTCACTTATTCCTATGGAGATGTTCATCAATGTTGATTGCAAGTTTGAGTTAATGTTGAACTATTTGGTTGCATAGAGTTAGAATAAATTCGTGTGGCATGGTCACGATACGTAAATTCGAATTCGGGTGTACATTTAATGTGACCCGACCATAACTTCGAAGATAAAAATAAACATGTCACTAATCGCGGGTGCATTTCATGTGACGCGGTTCGCAACATGGACCAAAACAACAAGTGTACGACATTGTGACTTGTTTCAAAATAATCCCATAAATATCAAGAGTGGTTTATGTACATATCCTATAAGATAAAAATACCCCTTTTTAGATAAAACTCATAAACCATAGAGAGTAATCAAATATTGCTTCAAATAAGCATTTTAAACCGTCACGACCATAGTCATGACTATATAATCTACACTCGGGTGTGACAACTCATGTCCCCAACTCCAACTCAAAACAATAATAAAATCATATGTTGTAATTGCGGGTGCATTTCATGCGGCGCAGTTATAACGTGTCCAAAACAGACAAGTGCACGCCATTGTGACTTGTTTCAAGATAAATCCATAAATGTCAAAAGAGGTTAAGAATTAAAAGGATAAGCAGACAATAGGCTAAAACACGTAAACAATAAGATAATTTAGGCCAAATATTAATAGTTAAGCGACCGTGCTAGAACCACGGAACTCGGGAATGCCTAACACCTTTTCCCCGGTTAACAGAATTGCTTACTCGGATTTCTGGTCGCAGACAAATTAAAAAAGAGTCAAAATTTCCTCGGTTTGGAATTTTAAAATAAAACGGTGTCCCGGAGCATAGTCAAAAATCCGGGTGGTGACTCTGAAAACTAAAATAAATCCCAAATTCGAATAATGTCACTTTAATAGGAAAAATTCCCTTATTAACCTTCATTAATCCGGGGGTAGTGAAAAAGGAGGTGTGAAACTTACCAATTTGACATGCATCACACACATGATTTTAGAAAAATTCAGTTTGGGTAAGCCAATAACTAATTCACACTTGGAAAGTTTTTCTATCAAATGCATGCTTGCGTGACCAAGTTTCTTCTGCCATAGCCAAGGATCATCAGAAATAGAAGTTAAGCAAATATGATCATCTATATTTTCAAAACCATCAAGAATATAAACATTTCCATAACTTTTACCTGGGAGGATTGTTTTACCTGTTTCGTCCTCAATGGCACAACATGCTATCTTAAATTTTACCTCGTATCTTGAGTCACATAGTTGACTTATGCTCAGGATATTGTAGTTAAGCCCATCCACGAGATAGACTTCAGTGATATCACAATTGTTGTTGAAAGGAACAGTTCCAGTACCAACTATCTTCCCTTTTGAATCATTGCCAAACTTTACATTTCCTCCAGCAATTTTTGTAACTTCCTTAAACAGATTCTTGTCACTTGTCATATGATTCATATGGAACACGCACTATCTAGATACCATTTTCCTTTGCGACTTCTTCTGTGGTGTTCCTCGCTCGTTTCACCTCGTGCCATGAAACAATTTCATTTTCATCTTTTCCATCATCGTCTGAATCATTTTCATCTGTCCAGCATCCAGAGATCTTGTTCATATTATTTTCTAGGATCGTCATAAAGCATGAGTTGGCTATTTCCTCATGCACTGAGTTTTCTTCATCACTCCAACTTCTGAATGATTTGTTCTTGTTAAATACTTTGGAGACTTTTCGTTTAAGCTCAGGAAATTCAGCTTGAACATGTCCAAATCTTCCACATTCATAGCATTTGCGGTCACTCTTGTCTTGTTCATTATATTGCTTGGTTCGTCTGGATGGGAACTTGTCCTTCTTGGTATTTCTGTATCTTCTAATTAGTCCATCCATGTTTCTTGATACTAGGGCAATTTTTTCTTTAAGAGATTCAGGATCATCATCAATGCCACTTTCGGTTCTATCAGTTGTAGCTTTGAATGCTACAGTCTTCTTCTTCTCTTATTGAGTTGTTTTCTTGAGATGAGTTTTCTCAAAAGCTATGAGTTCCCCTCGAAGTTCATCATATGACATTTTGTTCAGATCTTGAGATTCAAGGGTGACAACCTTTGTCTGCCAAGTGGTAGGTACACTTCTCAGAATTTTCTTAACTTGATCACCACTTGAGTATGGTTTGCCAAAAGCTTTTAGATCGCTTATGGTTTTGCTAAATCTAGCAAACATTTCTTCAATAGATTCTCCTTCCTTCATCTGGAAAAGTTCGTAGTCATGAACTAGAATATTGATATGAGTTTCTTTCACCTTGCTTGTTCCTTCATAAGTAACTTCAAGTTTATCCCACATTTTCTTTGTCGTGTCACAGCTGGAGATCTTCTCATATTCTTCACCACTTATAGCATTGTAAAGCAAGTTCTTTGCTTTTGCATTAACTTCCACAACCGCCATTTGTTCTTCAGTGTATGCATCAATATGTTCAGGATCAAGAGGGGTTTGGGCAGCAATAGGTAGTGGATAGTTTCTCTTTTTGATGACTCTCCATACTTTAACATCATAGGATTTTGCGTAAATTTCCATACGCACTTTCCAGTGACAGAAGTGTTGACCGTTGAAGTATGGTGGCCTCACTTGTGAAGTTCCTTCCTAGAAAAGTGATCCAACAATAACTTGATTTGCCATGATGTTTTCTCACACGCTATTAAGCGAAGTAATAAAATGTGAGCGCTGCTCTGATACCAATTGAAACTGCAAGAGGAGGGAGGGGATGAATTGACTATTTCTAATTTTATTCTTTATATGTTGACTAGTCTTTCAAGTAGTCGACTAGTTATGAGCGAGATAATAAAGCAACAAAATATAAAAACAGAAGTAAATTGCAAGAATTAAAGACACCGAAATTTATATTGGTTCAGATTCAATGTGAATCCTAGTCCAGTCCCCTTGGGTTGCAAGGATGTTCTCCTTCAGTGAATATATTTCTCGAGTATACAATGTGTGGTGTAGATTACACCAATGGCTCAATTTCACTGACACTCTTTTCTCTTTGATATAATGCCTTACCAGTGGTTTTCTATCTTTCTTCTCTAACTTGTTACACAACAAATCTAGAAAGGCTATAATGTTTGTATGTAGTGGAACAAAGAAAAGGTATTTGGTTCGATTAAAGTATATCTTCTAAGGTACAAGAACGAGTTTAAATACTTTGGAGAGGGTTTGATTTTTGAAGAGATTTTCCAACCCAAGAGATTTGATCATTGGAAAGAAATTGATTCTTTCCAAGAATAAGGATATTCTGCAACGGCTATGGTAATGAGAGATGTTAGAGACTTCCTTTCATGGCGCCGGATATCTTCCTGGAATATTGGTCTTTCCAGATTTAGCCGCATGATTGATTTGCTTTTGGATCCTAGATATCTTTGATTGATTGATTCCTTCAATCTAGCCTCAATCTATTTTGTCATTCTTCACTGATTCCTTCAATCTTGAATGCAATCATTGATCTTGTGTGAATTGTTCCTTCAACTTTGAGCGCGCTTCATGAGTGCCTACACATAAAACAAATATATTATTTTCATCATTAAAATCAGTTCTAACATTTTACGCGTTGGACATTTCATGAAAATGCCAAAAGTGTCACCTCGGCGTAAAAGGTGGTATTTATAAAATGTCAAATAACTATAAGGGGGTTATATGACCCCCATAAAGTTTAGGTGTTCAACTAAGAATTCTGGGAAAGTTCAAGGTGGTGTTTAGGTATTATCTCTTTTTTTGTAACTAGTGCATTAAAGTTTTAGAAATTTTGATCAAATTAAAATCTTTTGGCTTATTCCTGGTGATCTTTGGAATTCTACATGACCGTTATAGAGGAGTAATTTTATAAAAGAGTAAACTGCTATAAAGGCGATTGTTGTTGTTATAGGTAAAAAGTTGTCATAAAGCGAGGTAAAATATAACATAAAAAATCGATTGCGAGAAAAATATTATTTTAATAGTAAATGACTATTATATGCCGTTTTAGAGAAGTCTGACTGTATAAGGCATGTTTATCTTTGTGTAAAATACATCTGGATTTTTTTTGTCAGTGCCTGTTTATATGCAAAGTAATCAATATGTCAGAAAGATATTTTTTAACTCATTTTTTTGGATTAGTGTTAAGTATACATTTTAGTCAGTTATATTGACAGGTCAACCATTCCACGTGCTCAACGCGTGCACAGTAGTTTGATACTATCATGTATGATCATATTTACATTAGTGTATGTGTCTCTTTCCAAACTCAATATAACTATGATCTATGTATAAGGTAAGTTCATCATCATTTTTATCGCTAACTATTTATATGCAAAAGAATCAATATATCAGTTAGAGATCGTCTACATCTATCGAATTTGACTAATACAGCAAAAGTCAAATTTTGCCCTACATGTTCCAAAACTTGAATTGAAAAGAATATACATATATATTTCTGTCAACCTGAAGAGAATGTGTAATGCTAGAATTGATGAACTTTCAGTATTACTATATGAGATGTCAATAATTGCTTGAAGTGCTTTGTGCAAAAGGTCGATTGTGTTAAAATGAAATAACCAACTTTTGAGTTGTTGCATATATGAGAATAATTGACCATGAAAAGAGTTGAAAATATCATAATTTTTCTCTTGGGTCCATCAAGAAATGAAATTTAATTGTGTCAATTAATTTCTAGAAGAATCA